>CM047816.1:34548259-34805682 GCA_026214975.1 Gentiana macrophylla | reverse complement strand
CGAAGGTGATAGTGTAAATTAGCGAATTTCCTAGAAAGTAATAATCACCCAAAAATAAATAGAAATGAGATAAGAAAAGTGTTGACTTATTCTCGGAGTTTTAAGTTTACACAGAAGTAACGGTATACATAAAAAGAAATGAAGCGACGTCTCCTGCAACTTGGCGTAGAAAGAAGTCTTCGACGTGGCCTTTTCTGGCAGTGCAATGATTAAACCTTGGCTGCTAAATATTATCGGGTCAATTTGTAGAGCTAGTATGGTGAGTCAAAGTGCTTCGAATCCCTGTGGAACTTAGTAATTTATTTTGCGTGTGATTTAAACAATTACAAGAGCTGTTCATTATGCTTTCGATACAAATGTCAATTTTATCACACAGATTACTACATTCTAAAGTAATACAAAATATAAATGTAATTTAGTAGTTAAAGTAAGTTCTAATATATATATATATAAATATATATAGATGTACATAAATTACCAAAATATATATATAGATATAAATATGGTAGGGTAACAAGATATTAATTTTAGAATCGGCCAAAACTTATATAATTGGATTTTATACGTATCTCTTTTAGATTAATTGAAATGCAATAATCTCTCCTTTTATTTCAGTCCAATTGGAAGTAGATGCCAATTACAGATTCAAGGTAAATAATCCCTTCCTCCAGCATTGAGTTGTGATAGAGGTGTCATATGTCCATTGAAGTTACTGCCCAAGATCCACAAATCATGCCAGAATCTAATTAATCTTAAACAGGTCTAAAGCACAACTCCACTTTGTGGATAAAATGAGTCATCTGGCTAAATCAAACGGCCAATTTTATTTGTAAGGCTCCGGCTATCAAAGCCGGATTTTATCTAACTTTCCGTTTAAGTTCTAATTAACTCACATGATTTAAGATTAATACGATCTCGAGGTAGCAAATTATAAAGTAAAAATCGCATTTCTCCTAAAATAAATTTACCCCTGTTAGGATAATCGGATTCCATTATCACGCTATTCACCGTGTGCCACTTTAGCCTCCGCCATTCTATCTGTCAAATTGATTTAAACTGAGGCGCCAATTCATAACTAGATTAAGTAACCTTCGAATCTGATAAATACGCTAATACTGAATAGGATGCCAGTGAAATGATCTTAAATGACTTAAATTTTAGTCATTTTAACTTAAATAAATACTTTTTAATTAAAAAGATCGAATAAGGCTGATTATATAGTTTCCGCCGTGATTATATCGAGCGCAAAAACATTATAACAATTAAAATATAAAATAAAACATAAATATTTAAGAAAGAGTTACCGAATCACGGTGCTGATCTTAAATCGTATTTTTGATGATATTACAACTCCTTTGTGACAAACTGATCTTAGGATTTTCTAAGGCATTGCAACGATTATTGTCATTATACGGTAGTATTTGTGATATCATTTCACTAAAAGAAAAGTATAGAAAAGAAAAGAAGAAGGAGTAGATATATATATATATAGTATCAAGTTATAGCATATCGCAGACATCTCGTAGCTACATGAAATGAGCCCTTTATAGGAAAAAACTCTACATCGGATCAACCTATTAAATGGATCAATTTTATCAACGACATTTCCACTTTCTTAAGCAATTGGGGTATGTGCGTGAAGGAGATATTTATATATAACTGAGTATAATTTACAAATTCATATCCTGAGTTCTGAATTTCCAAAATCAAACGAAATGTTGCAAATTGGCATCTTTAGAAATTTATACAATCCTATGCATGACCTTCCAGATAACGCTTTTGAAGGACCTGCCTCCGGTTTACGGGATTTTTCTAATCCAAGCCGATTGAATACTTGATCATCAAGGCAAGCTCTAGACTCCAATCTTGGTAATTCAAATTGCATTGGAACAACTCTTGAAAAATCTACAACTTTGTGAAGAAACACTTTTCTCAAAAGACTCATTTTGATGAGCGTATTCGTTTGTCAAGAGATATTCGCATTATTATTTATCCGGATTGGACGGGCTATCTTTCACTTAATGTGTTTCATTCAATTGACCTCATTTCAAACTGTGGGTACTTTCTTAATCATCATTCCAAGATATGATTGAATTTCAAAATGTCGATCTTGGTCTTCGCTTATATAACCGCAATAAAAAACATCACAAATACCCACATAAATCAATATACGACACCCACATTTACTAAAATCAAAAGTAAAATTACAACTTTTATTATTATTATTTACTAAACACTCTAAATTATGTAAGACTAACACTTTGTTACCTGTAATTTCATATATTTTATATAGAATTTGTTGATAAAACATAATAATATAACACATTTTAATCATATAAAAATAATACATCAAGACGCTGAATAAGTGGAGCCCACTTCATATTGCAGTCAGATCTTTCACCGCTATCCAGTTCCATTTGAACTTAGGATATAAACAGGATCTGATACTCCTCAAGTAGTAAATGTAACAGTAGTCTCAAAATTGCTCATATTGGCTAAGATGTCCTTTCATGTCGTCTGTAATTCAAATTTATCTATCAATCATATCCTCCATGTCCTTCTATTACCAAGAATCTTCCGAGTGTATCAAAATTGATCGGGCCGATAATCTTGTTTATCTTGAATTTCACTCCAAATTCTTGTTTTGTGCAAGGATCTAGCTACACATGAAAGTTCTAAAGGGAAGGAACTCCTTAATAATGGCCTCGGGACGACTTTATGTCCATCCACCTGAGGGTCCCTTCACCTTAGAAGTCTCTGGCCAACAACAATTTCAATTTTACTCTCCTCAAACTGTCTCAAGTCAACTGGAAAGCTTCAAGAATAAACAGGCATATCACTTTTGTTGGTTGTTTATCTAGAATGAGTGTTGCCACCGCTTGGCATATATGTTAGGCATCCCTCTGTGATGGTTATGCATCAGTTTTAAACAATGTAATGTCCCTTTGAAAACGCGTCGAAACTTGTCCTTTCGTGAAGCTTGCCGCCCAGTGAAGCAAACATGCCTCCCCATACCATAATTCTAACAACAAGCTTCGCTTTACCTTGATCTGTGCACTCGATTCTCGTGGACCTCGCCTCCTGCGGCAACCCACCTCCTGGAGCATCACTATTATATACATTTTGCTGATGATTTAACTAGATACACTTGGATATTTCTAAAACATAAAACTGATGCTCTATCCACCTCTCTAACTCTTTTCTAAAAACTTGTTGACACTTCAATTTAATACAAAAATAAAATGTCTTCAAACAGATTCTGTGGGGAGAATCGTGCATTCTTGAACAAGTTCCATGACATCTGCACCTTTATTTAGGCATCCTCGCCCACATGCTCATGCTCAAATGGCATAGCTCAAATAAAACACAGTCTATAGTTGAAATGGATTGTCCCTCTTAGCTCAGCTCCATGCCTATTAAATTTAATGTGGAAAGTTTTTACATTCTCCGTCAGACTTCTAAACTATTTGCCTACTCCTGCTCTTAGACAAAATCTCCTTCGAGTGCCTCTTTGGCAAACTTCATGATTATTCTCTTCTCGTAGTCTTTGACGTGCCTCACGTATCCTAACCTGGTGACGCCTATCAAACAAGAAAGTTCCACTTCACTCTCAACGATGTGTTCATCTTGGTCTGAGAGTAGAACACAAAGGTTTTCTCTTCTGTGTCTTGGCTCCTACAGTAGGTTGTACATATCCAGAGATGTCACATTTAATGAGTTAACTTTTCCTTTATCAAGAGAAAGCCAATGACCAACTGAAACCTCTGTTACTTCACCTCCTCTCAGTCCAATCTCAATCCTACCATATGTCTTCCTGAGATTCTCCTGTTCCCTGGTGTTGATAGTCAATCTTCTTCCCTACTCCCTTGTCCAAGTCCTCCCTTAACGTAACGCCTCCAAATTTAATACGGTACATAAATAAATGAGAAGGGTATAGTCTTAAATAATGATAATAATAACAATAATAATAGTTTTTTAATTTTTATTTTTTATAATTATATATCTTACTTGTAATCATTCTAAAATATTATAGTTATGTTGTGTGTAAATGTTAGAAGATATATATATATTTTTAATAATGTAACAGTAACTATATACGTCTAAACTTTCAATGATCATAACTATGATATTATAATAATTAATATTCATTGAGGTGGTGAGTGAATGATAGGAGTTAGAAACGGAAAATTCATTACTTGTCCGTTCACAGCTCTGATAATTAATTGGCTGCCTGTTTCTTCAGTTTACCTAGCTAGTTTCATTGGCTGGTTCTGATCATTATGGAGTGTTGGTACTATATAAATCACCATGGGGGAGAGGGAGAGATTCTCAGTACTTTAGTTTCTCTGGAAAAAGAAAACATTTATATGAAGAAAATACTCTAATTTGGTATAAGCCGGCCGATCAACCCGGTGGAAATCGAGAACTGGCCAGAGATCGATCAGCCTAAGAGAAGGTATTCGCTCTTTATTTCCATCAGTTATATTTTTTTAGCCGCACGTACATTCAAAGTTCATCATCAGAATCTAAAACTTTTCGGTTCAGAATTGTTGGTTAACATGAGTACGTATTGATAGCCGAATGTAGTAGGAATCGATTCAACCTTTTTATATTTTCAAGTCGGCAATCATGGATTAGTCTGCAAGTATACGTACATACATGCATGTTGTTGTCTGAATTTTGGAAGGATTTCATCTACTTGTTTCTCTTAAGACATATCACGAGACGGTAAGCGTAGAAGTGTACGTATAACATATGGGAATGGAACAAATCTTGACAAAAAAGGGTTTGTAAGATGGAATGTTAGGAAGTGCAGTCTGTCCCCAATCTTTCACTATTATAAGGGCAGCCATGTGAAAAGTTTTTATAAGGTTACAACTCGGCAACCTGAACGAGAATATATCCTCTCTTATTAATCAGAGAGATATAGCAATGGCTACAGCTAACTACGCTGACACTTGCTTTTTTTTTTCATTGGTTCTTTTTTCTTTTTTAATGCTCATCATGTTACCGCTCATCGGTCCAGTTCAGTTTTTTTTTTTTTTTTTTTTTTTTTTTTTTTAACTGCTCATCGTCCCTAAGAGGAAATTAAATTTTTTTTTACTATAAAACGTCATAACAAATAAGACATCAGCTTTTTTATAAATTTCAAGTAAAGTTGACGATATATCATTATCCCATTAAACATTTTTTTAAAATAATACGTTATATAAAACAAATTATAAATTTCAGCTTTTATGACGCCATTGCACATCCCTTTAAAGAAATTAATTTTTTTAAGATAAAATGTCATGTTAGAATAAGATTCAGCTTTTATAAAATTTTGCTTCAGTGACAACAACGTCGTCCCTTTAAATAAATACAATTTTTTTAATATACATATTCTAATAAACATCATAATAAAATATAAAATACATTATTTTTTATAAAAATTTTATCGAACGATAATACAGCGATTCTCGATAATACTTCTACTATAGATTGTCAATCTGCTCTAGGATTGATTTGAATCTCGGGTTCGTTAATGAGCGCATTGATCTCAATCTCGTAGATCCGATATCGATTAAGCGATTTCAAGCCGATATCTTTCTTTGTAAATCAATGATGATAGTACTCACTACTATAGATCGCTAGTTCGTAATGGGCGATTGATTTGAATCTCGTGGGTTTGTCACCGAAAGCTGATTGATCTCAATCCCGAGATCCGTTATCGATTAAAAGATATCAAACCGATATCTTCCTTACAGATCATTCTCGATAGTACTAACTACTATATGGGGATCGCCACTGCGTTATCGAAGCGATTGATTTGAATCTCGGTTTTGTCACTGTGCGATTGATCTCAATCCCGAGATCCAAGTATCGATTAAGCGATTTCAAACCGATATCTTTCCTTAGTAGATCATTCAGATAAGATTATCTACTATAGATCGTCATGTCGTTATCGAGCTGTTGACTTGAATCTCGGAGTTTGTCCCCAGAGCGATTGATCTCAATTCCAATATCCATTATTGATTAAGCGATTTCAAACCGATCTTTTCCTTGCTGCACTCATTATGACAAGTACATTTCTACTATAGATCATCAGTCGTTATCGAGCGATTGATTTGAATCTCGGGTTTATTCACCAAGCGATTGAACTCAATCCTACATCCGTTATCGATTGTTGATTTCAAACCGATATATTTTTTATGTATCATTCGATAAGATTTCTACTATAGATCGTCAATCAGTATCGAGCGATTGATCTCAATCCCGTACATCCGCTATCGATTAAGCGTATTTCAAACCGATATCTTTCCTTACAAATCATTCTAATAAGACTTCTACTATAGATCGCCAAATCATTATCGAAATGATTGATTTAAATCTCGGGTTTATTCACCAAGCGATTGAACTCAATCCTCACATCCGTTATCGACAAGTGATTTCAAACCGATATCTTCCTTATAGATAATTCTCGATAGTAGATTTCTACTATGATCGCCGCTTGTTATCGAGCCGATTGATTTTTGAATCTCGGGTTTATTCATCAAATAATGATCTCAATCCCAAACTCATATCGATTAAGTGATTTCAAACCGATATCTTCCTTACAGATCATTCTAATAGCATTTTATCTACTATGATCGTTATTTCATTATTGAAATGATTGATTTGAATCTCGGGTTTGTCAATGAGCGATTGATCTCAATCCTTAGATCCGCTATTGATTGCTGATTTCAACCGATATCTTTCTTTACTGATTTTTTTGATAGTACTTACTTCATCATCGAGCGATTGATTTGAATCCCGGGGTTCGTTAACGAATGATTGATCTCAATCCCAGATCCTGATATCGATTGCGATTTCAAGCCTTTTATATAATTTTAATAATTTATATAATATGTAATTTATATAATTATATTGAGTAGTGATTTCAAACCCTGGCTCATTAATTAGTCGATTGATGATTTCAAACCCGAGGATCGTTATTATCTCAATATTTAATAATTTTAATATTTTAATGGACGACAATGTCGCCCCAAAAACTTCTCTCGCCCCATTAAATGTTAAAACCTATGCCTAAATCGGCAAATTTTCCTTTCTCCTTCTTCATTTCATCATTTCTTCACCTCCGCCACGCTCCTCCTTCTCCGATTTTCGACCACCCACCCTTCCTCCTCCGTCACCACTCCGCCTCCTCCCTTACTCCGTCACCACCCCTACCCCCACTCTTCCTCCGGCAAGCAATGCAATAAAGCACCACTCCTTCCCGGCAAGCCACACTCGCAAAGAATAACACCTCTCCGCCAGACTCTCCGCCGCCACACCTCTAGTACATTTTATTTATTTTGATAATTAACTAGTATTTTTTTATAACTAGTAATTTAATTTTATTTATACTTTATCATTATATTATGTTGTATTATGTATATGTAATCAATAAAAGTAGATGAATTTTAATGAGTTACACTCGAGAATTAAATGAGTCGGTATATTGAGTTTTAAGGAGTCTAAGTTATACCAAGTATTTCTAAGTGTGTGTGTGTGTGTGTGTGTGTGTGATTAGTGAATGGTGTGTAGATGAGCAAAGAAAGTGAGTGTAGATAGTGATAATTTTGTAGTGTGTGTGTGTAGTGAATTGTGAATGGTGTAAAGGAGTGTAGTAAAGGTGTTGATAAAGCAGTGTAGTGTGTGTGTGTGTGTGTGTGTGTAAAGTGAATGGTGAATGATGTGTAAAGTGAGTGTAAAGGTGGTAGTAATAGCAGTAAAGCAAAAGAATGGTGTGTAAAGGAGTAAAGGTAGTGATAATGTAGTAATTTTGCAGCTTTTGATGGATAAAGTGGATAGAGTATGTGTTTAAACGAGGATGTGAAGTGTTTATGATGGATAAAAGTGGATGATAGTGTTTTGATGGATAAAGTGATAGTATTGTGTGTGTGTGTGAGATAATTTTGTAGTGTGTGTGTAGTGAATGAATGGTGTAGAGTGTAGTATGAAACTTGTTTGAAAAAAAAAAAGCTACTTGAGAGTTGTGAAACTAAGGCTTGCTTTTTTTTGTAATGTATGTACTATATAGTTTTGTCTAGCATGTATTATTGGTTTTGGAAAAGTGTTGGAAACCGTTATGTATGTATGTGATTGAACATGATGAAGAAAGTCTAGCATTGAAGGTGTTCTTGTGCTAATTTGTTATAAATCAAAATTAGAAAATGAACAAACATCAAGAACCATGAGGTATAAGTGTTAAAGACTTAGTTTTATGTCTTCGTGTGAAAGTGTAATCAATGTGTTCATTGAAATAGTATTAGTTTTTAATGAAAAAAAGTATACTAATGAAACTAAGTATACTATATTAGTTTTTAATGAAAACAAGTGAGATACTAACTTAAGTTATTGTGGTTTGTCAAGTTATTGTGTATCAGTTGATTTCAAATGGAACAAGACAAGTCATGGTTGTATATTGATAGAATGAATCCTTTAGTTTGATAAAGTGGTTGAGTGAATTCATTGAATACGCACGGCAATTTCTTATCAATGAAGGTAAGATTCGCTGTCTCATGCAAAAAGTGTTCCAACATCCGCTTTAAACTTTGGAGGACGGAATGATCACCGCTTTATTCGGGATGGGCGCTAGGTATATACAACATGGTTCACCACGGTGAAGACGGGTATCCCGTAAACGCACGGACAACTCAATTGGTAGTTGAACTGAGACAAAATGGCTCCAATTATAAATGATTTCCTTGGCAGAGCCCCGTAAGAAGAAGTTTTACTGTATGCAGATGAGGATGAAAACATTGATGAACTCCTCTCCAAATTGCATGAACATGTTTATCCGGGATGCAAAACTCATCCGCCTGAAGTTCTTAGCGGATTTAATGCATATAAAAGTGTTGTATAATGGTCGAATGAAAGCTTCAACGCTCTTTTAGCTAAACCGAAAGAAGTTTTTCCGGAAGGGTCAAATTTACCCGATTCATTCTACAAGGCAAAACTCTTCCAACAAATTGGGTCTAGGTATGGAAAGTCGATGCTTGCAAGCACGATCGTTGCATTTACTATAAGGAGAATGTTGACTTACAATCATGTCCAGCAGTAAAACGAGTCATTTTAATGAGTCTAAAGGAAAAAGGTAGCTCGTGAAAGTGCTACGTTATTTTCCGCTAAAGCATCGCTTGAGACGCTTGTATGCTTCCCGCCACACATTTCGTAATGACTTGGCATAAGACGGGCGCCCTAACGGATGAGGATGTGATGAGGCATCCAACCGATGGTAAAGAATGGAAAGAATTCGACGAGCAACACCCGACTTCGTTATCGAACCTAGAAATGTACGCCCCAAGATGGCGACTGATGGTTTTTGCCCATTTGGTAATTCGAGTCAAACATACAAAGATGTGGTTTGTTCTAACACAAGTGTTTAATCCAAAGACCATGGTTTGCAACAATGAATCAGATAAACACATGCATTTATCCTAGACCAAACTCCCTATGCAAGGACTTTGATGTTTATTTAAGGCCATTGATTGACGAGTTGGAAGAATTATGGTCACAAAGGGTAGTTGTGCTTGATGTCGCTTATAAATACTACCTTCACAATGCGAGTTGCGCTATGTATAAGGTGAACGATTTTCCCGCCAGAAGTTATCTCTCAAAGTTGGATCTCGCCGGCGATATAAAGCATGTCAAACTTGCAACGCATTTAAACACCTTTGGTAACGGGGTTGAGAGTAAGATCGATATGTCGGATATCGTAGATGGTCGCGGGCGGACCACCCGATGCTAAAGAATAAGGGATTTAACGGTAAATCGAAACATTAAGCCCTCCAGTTGAGAAAACCACGGAGGAAATTCTTCAACAAATTAGTAACCTACCTGAATGTTTGCCGGGGAAACACAAAGAGTAATGGTGGTGAAAGTAATAAGCGCCCGTAATCTTGTTTTAGTTGGACTAAAGACACCATACTAAATAGATTGCCTTATTGATTCCAAAAACTCAAGTACAATCTAGATGTTATACATTGACAAGAAGATGTGTGATGTCTTATTGTCTACGGTATTGAATATCATGGTAAGCACCAAATACACTATCAAGGCACGTATGATCTAGAAAACATGAAAGTGAGAAAGGAACTACATGTGATTAAACAAGGCAATAAGACCTTAAAATTGCGTGCTTTGTTCACGCTGGCACCGTAAGATCGGACAAAATTCTACGATTCTTAACAAATGTTTGGTTTCCGATGGTTTTGCAGAAACCTACTAAATAATTTGACTCGGTAAAGACAATTTAACGGGCTAAAATCTCATGATTTTCATATCATACCCGAGACTTTTACCAGCTACACATAAAATTTTGAAAAGAAATTTCTGATACTATCATTGATTTAAGCGATTTTTTTCAGATTTATTTTGCACGCCAAGACGCTGAGGGTTAGTGATTTGTAGAATGCAAAAGAGAAGGTTTTGGAAATCTTGTGTAAACTAGAAACGATATTCCCACCGGCATTATTTGATATTTTGATACACGTGATAATGCACTTGATCAAGAAGCGATTGGGTGGACCTGCTCATTTGATATGGATGTATCCGATTGAATGTTTTCTAGGTAAGTTAAAGAGGTATATTAGAAACCGCCAGGCCGGAAGGATCCATCGCAGAGGCATACGTGGCTAACGAGACCTTGATGTTTTGCTCGCTGTATTTTCGGTAAATAAGACAAAGTTCAATACGCCCAAGCGAATCGGGTTGAGAACGAAGATACAATCAAGAACCGTGATATCAAGATTCAAGACTCATTTTCGATAAATGGGATCGATGAAATGCTTGACATTCAATACTACTTTGAGAGAAGGTTCAGCGGTATGTCTTGTAAAACCGCATGAGATCGATGAATACCTCATGTAAGTGAGCAAAACATCGTGACAAAATCGCCAAGTTATTGCATTAAACATAACCTCGACAAAACGCACCGCCAAGAATTTCCTGAATGGTTTTTAATTCAAATGTACAAAATAAGCTTGATACACTTATTGTGCACTTTTATGGGCGTTATATAAGTACTTATGTATGGTACATTATGCAGATGATTGTAATGAGTAAATAGAACCCATCATAATTGAATGGCCAATTGTTAGCACTTTCCACCGGATCTTTTTCAACGGTCGAATCCTATCAGAGTTGTGTGATGAACGGTGTCAGATTCAATGCACAAAAACGGGATCACACACGCACAACTCAAAACAAGCGGTTGTCGCCAAAGTGGACCAAGGCACTACATGGTATGGAGTCTTGAAGACATATATATGTCGTAAGCTATCCAAATGATAACACTCGCTTTTTTTTCAAATGTAAATGGTTCGACACTAGTCTAGCTAATAAGGTGTCCGTGTATATAAAAATAGAACAAGTATAACGAACTACAAACACCTGGCACGTAAGAGTGAGCTATTCATTCTGCTTCACAAGCGTAATGTTGTTCTACATAGATGATTTGTATAACGGATGTGGATCGAAAGTTGTTGAGAATTTTCAACACCGCCATATCGCACACCAAATATTAATGCTGATGTGGTTGTTAATGATTTGGTAATCGACAAAACAACCCAAAAAATTTGCAACTTGTTGTTGAACTGCCACCGATGGAACCGTTATACATGAGTGCAAATGATGTATAAACACATGTTGATCAAAATGATCTCACTTCAACAGATCAAAACGATGAAAACGATCTCGATCAAAATGAAAAGGATGGCAGTAACGAGTATGCTTCAACGGATTGCGATGATGATAATAAATGTGTAAATGATGACATATACGACTCGATCCCACCAAACTATGCAAGTGATAATGAATGATGCTATAAATCTAATATTCTCTTAGTAAGTTCATTCAAATATACTTGAATTTAAAATTTATATAATAGTAGTGCTTTACTTATAGTACATCAACATATATGTGTTCTTTATATAAATTTTTTATTATATTCAAATACTTGATCATATAGGTGAATGGCTTATGCTGGATCATGTGTGGTTCTCAACCACCGCACGAGCATCCATTTAGGCTTCGGGCCAACGCGAGGACGGTAATTAATTAACTTTCATTTTTTTGTCTTGTATGATTATTCTTATTTCGTTGAATTAACATTGACACCGATACTACATGATAATATAGCAGATAATGAAGGTGGAGGAATGGATACCACAATCTCATCCTCAAAAAGTAAGCAGAGTGAACGTGGATCTCGCAAAGCAGTTTCACCGCCCAAGCCCTCAAGAAAAAGTTGTGGGCTTGATTCTCTTATATTAGTTCCTAGATTTCCAAAGTTCGTAAGGTTTTGGGAAAATACGCTAAGGATTTTGAGTCCGAGACAGGAAAGTCGTGGTCCCATGTTCCTCGTCAATGCCCCACAATGGTAAAGGTGGAAGACCGATATAAAGAATTAAATTGGAAAGAATTTCGGTACTTAGCTAATCAAATTGTTAACACTTTCAAATTGTAAGTTTCATATATTAATTTAGATACCGATCGTTTATTTCTTGTGTTTTCAGCATCGCTTGAACCCCTCGAGCCTATTCACCGCGATGCCATGCCGAAAAGCCGCCGTACTTTATTCAAAATGGAAGACTAGACTATGGAGGAGGTAGATGAACACAACAAGGGGTTGCTGTGGCCTTGTCCCCGACCTGTGACGTGGGGTTCACAACAACAATGAGAAGCTGATCTCCGCTAGGTTAAGAGCCATGATTTTAAGGTAAAGCTTTTATTCCATTACACGTGTTACGAGATTCGATTATTATTACTTGTTACCGCTATATATAATACAAAAGTACCATTTTTTTGCAAGTAAAATATCTAATCGTAATAAGAAGAATCGCGCTGAGTAAATATGTAGTCGCCATGACTAACGCCTATGGCCGTAGTTCAACGGGAAAGGTTTATGGTAAATATTAGGAAAAAATCCCTATCACTTCATTTTTTTGAATTTTCATAACCAATACTTTTGTTTTTTCAAGCGGTAATCTGAGTCCGAGTGAAGATCCTTCGGGGTAATGATCCTATCCATGTACGGGCGAGCAAGCATAAGAATGCCGACGGCTCGCTTTCAACAAAGGACGCGGAGGCTTTTTACGTAAGTGATATACGCTTGTATATATTTCAATTCAATACGCTCACATTTTCCTTTCCTTATCTTAATTGCCAACAATATATGTTGTCTTTGAGTGAGGCTTGGTGAATGGCGCGCTATAATTGCACCAGTCGACTCGATGACTTTTGAAGAAGATGAGACAATCTTCGGGGGGCGCCAGAACTAGTGAGATTATTTGATTGGCCTTAGCCCCACGCAAACTTCCGCTTCCAATTCATCACAATCGCCCTGGGCCTTCATCATCGGCATCTTCTACCACCAAGAATGCAATATGCAGATTGAACAACTTAGAAAGTTTCATGATCGGTTGGTGAAGTTAACCAAAAAAGAACAAGAGAAACAAAAACAAGCGGGGGCTCTTCTCAAATTTTTGAACTAATCATAAGGATAAGGAACCGGATATGCAAATAGAGGTTAGCCTCGTAGTCTTCCCAATGAAGATGAAGACGATCTCAAGTTGATTTTGACGATGATGCGAGACATTCTAGAGGAGAATATTGTTACTTTTGGAAACATTGCACAACTTTGTATTTTGCGAAAAAAATTCACTAAGCTTCAGATTTCGCTTTTTGTTGAATCCTCATACATTTCTATTTTGTGAGCTTCATATGGATTTTGGAAAAACAGGATTGGTTTGATGTAAATAGAAATGGGAGGCCATGCGTAAAACAAAAATATTAAAATAGAAAATATTTAAATGATTTACACGTCGTCTCCTATAAACGAATTTCGAAATTTTTCTTCTTAAGTGATTTACATATCGCCCTAACAAATATTTTATAAAAAATTAGTGCTTTCCAAATATTTTGAAGTGGACGACAAAGTCGTCCCAACAAATATTTCTATAAAAATATTGTTTTTTCATATTGAATTTTATTATTAATTTTTATAAAAATAAAATTTTATAAAATTTTTTATATTTTTTTATAAGTTTTTCGAGTCATGTTTATAGTGACGACATTGTCGCCCTTCAAAGAAAACTACGCCAAAGACGCTGAAATTTCTAGAAATTTTGTGCCACACCAAAGATACATTTAAATGGACATCTTTTTCGCCCATTTAAAAGAATCATTATTTAAAGTGACGGTTTTTATATGAACGATTTGTCGCCCCTTTAAACCTTTTATGATTTATTAATCGCTTTTAAAGTGGACAATAAAGTGTCGCCCCTAAAACAAGTTTTGTTATAGTGATTTGAAGCAAGAATCAAAAAGTTCAATTCTTCTTAAGTTTACCTCGTGCCAAGGTAAGTTCAATTTTATTTTCGATAAAAGCCAAAATGTGTTTTTTAAAATTATTTTCAAGTATTTTATTTATATCAAGTGTTGATTTAAACTCGAAGTTGTTTTTCGTGATGACATTTCTTAAAATAAACATTTTAACTTATTTGAAACGATTAATATAACTCGCTCATAAATCGACTTATATAAACCTTTTATATACAATAATAATTGCATTTTGCATCTCCCGCTTAGGCGCCATGGTTATTGCATGTCCCACTACGGTGGCATGGTACCGCATTACACGCCCGTATGGTATGGTATATTGTACTTGTACCTTTCGCTGGGCGGCATGGCTAGTTCCCACTTCGGCGGCATGGTTTCTCGCTCGCCGATGGGCCCGCCGGGTTTTTCATACCGGGTTAGCTGTGCATCGGGCCTGTGACCGCGGTTGTGGGATCCTAGGCTAGTGGACTCTCCGGAAGCCCTGTGAGATTTTGTGTCGGAAGGACGGACTTCACTATAAAAATTGCTAGTCGCAGGATATAAGGTGTGTGAAAGGGGAGCCATAAGGCAGAGACAATCGTAATTGTAACGATGTCTAGTAATTGAACTTGATGAATTGACGGAACTCGCCTGAACTTGCTTGACTTGTAAATGAACCTGACATGTTTTCTTAATTCTCGTGCACTTCAATGTTTATAAAATTATTTTCCATTTGTTCAATAAAGACTTCCGCTGTTGTTATTTTCTCAAATTTGCTCAAGATATTTATATATATATATATATATATATATATATATATATATATATATATATATATATATATATATATATATATATATATATATATAACACTCTCACGCGCTCATACTGTGCCTTTTGCCGACGCTGCTTTTCTTTTATTTCTTTATTTTGTTTTGTTGCTTTTGTTTTTTCTTCTATAAATCAAATTAGGTAATGGATCAAGTGGAGATGTAATGAGGATTAAAGCAATGACATGGACCGAGATCTAGAACATGTCGCGTAAATTAAGTTAGTACCAATTGTAGTATTTCATTTGTAATATATTGTAATGGAATTTGTTGGTGATTGATGTAAAATTACCTTGTGGATTTATTATGTTTTTGGGATTTCTAGTCTTGTTATTCAAGTCGCAAGTAGAGCTTCACAACCCTTCCTAGAATGACCCCAAATGACCTGTGGGTCGGGAGTAGGTATTACACTTAACACCTGGTCAAGCGTGATTCTCCTCACCCGGGCTTGTCCAATCTCAACAAGCCGCCTCAACACAATCCAATTCACCTATTAACTTCTCTCCAAGTCCTTCTCCAAATCCTCCTTCAAGCTTCCTTACATCCCGATTCTCGTGATCATCTTCACACTCATTTAATTCTAAAGTGTCTCTCCACTCTTGTTCCTCCTCACGTGTCCCAATCTCAAAACTTTAATCAAAGATCCTATGCAAACCAGAGCCAAAAGTGGCATCTATAAACCAAAACCTACTTTACCTTGTCGCTTCTAAATGTCATGTGCCCTCACCGTAACCTACAAAGGTATCATATGCTTTAGAGATCCTGGGCTTGGAAAGAGGCCATGGAATCGTAATACAATGCTTTGACGAGTTAATCATACTGGGACTTAGTCCCTAGATCTCGTGCTCACAACCTTGTTGACAATAGATGGGTTTTTAAAGTCATGTTAAATCCAGATGGAATCTGTGAACAACATAAGGCTAGACTTGTAGCCAAAGGATTTCATCAAACCTCCGGCATTGATTACTCAAACCTTCACCATGTTGCAAAGAGCTCTACCATAAAGGACTCGCCCTGCCCTAGTTGTGTCATTTAACCGCCCATCGATTTGTGTAGATATTAATAATGCTTTCTTTGAATGGCACTCTTTATGAATCTGCTTTTATGAACAAATTGAGGGTTTTATTGACAAGACCAAACCAAATCATGTCCGCTTATCCAAGAAAGCTATCTATGGCTTCAAGCAAGCCCCCTGTGGCATGGTTTGACGAGTTGAGGAAACAAATGTTAGTGTGGAACTTTGCTCAATCCAGAGCCGGTCCTCTTTATTTATCTTTCAACTGCAAAGTGTTTTATATATTCTTGTTTATGTTGATGACATTTTAATCACAGTGAAATAATGTCAATAAGATTCGTGAGTTTGTTAGCTCACCGCATCCTGTGTTTGCCTTTAAAGCGACATTGGTCATCTACATCACTTCCTTGGCATTCAAGAGAAGAGGATGGCCTGTCTTTATCTGTCTCAAAGATGTTTACGCACAACATCGCTTATCAAATTAGGCATGGAGAATCTCAAGCCCTGCTCCACTCCTATGGTTGTTGCACCCAAATCAGCTCAGTCTACCACACATATGACTAATCCCACTCTCTACAAAAGTATTCTGGGAGCTCTTCAGTATTTAACCTTCTTCAGGCCTGATCTCGCTTATGCTGTAAATGCTCTCACTCAACATATGCAGCATCCCACTTTGGGACATTGGCAGCAAGTTAAACACCCACCGAGGTATGTGGAAAGAAACTATTTACTATGGTCTCAGATTTCAAACCGCCACTTTTACTCATCCATACTAGTGATGTTGACTCTGGGGTGGACAAGATCGATCGAAAGTCCTGTGGGTGCTTATTGTGTATATCTTGTCGGGTTCTTTGATTTCTGGCCTCAAAGAAACAACAAGTTGTTTCAGATCCAAAGATCGAGTCGTAATATCGTGCCTTAGCTAATTTCACAATAAACTCAATGGCTCTTGAATCTTTGTCCGAAATGAAGTTGAAGTTGGTTACCAAACCAATTTTGGTGTGATAATTTAAGTGCGTGTTATTTGGCTCATAATCCCGTGTTGCACCTGTGGTGAAGCACGTGGAGTTGGATGTTCACTTTGTCGTGATAAAGTAGTGTACGGTGTTACGGATGTCAAGCATGTGCCTACTTTTGACCAAGTTGCGATCCGCTACAAAGCCTTTATCAGCTACAATGTTCCAGTACTACAGAACCAAACTGAATGTTGTTAACACCCCTTCAGTTTGAGGGGGGATGTTAGAGTCTAAGGACTGTTTGGTATTTATCTTATAGTGAGGAGCTGAATTTGTAATTTGTGTATGGTTGACACCTGGGCAATTAGTTAGAATCTTACACTAGATTGAGGTGTCCTATATGTAATCCAAAATAGACTGTTTTCAATTTTATTGCAATATTGATAATTATCTTCTTTCTCAACTAATGCCTTATTGGCAAATAACCAAGTTTAATTTGATACATCATACAAAAATTAATCTCCTAACGACCTGATCCATCCCGGGAAAGCATCCTTCCCCTGAACATTATACAATAACTTAGATCTAAAATAAGCTAATTTGTATGCATAGGCTTTAAAAGATCTGGGAGCATACGTAAATTTACAGGAGCAGAATTTTGAGCGAAGATAAACAATGTCTCCACAAATCACTGTGCAATTTGTGGGAAAGATTTCGGTGGACCATTCAGATAATCTACCAAAATCTTGCAATCTTAAAAGATCATAATGCTATCCCAATTCTTTTGCAAGCTCGGAGAGAGCCCGCCATCTATTAGCGCATGCTTCGCAGCCATCATCAGGGGATTGTAAATGCTGCCTGCATCGGAGCAGCCCATGATTCAACCAAAATGTTAGCACTGTCAAAGATAGCAACTTCTAGCCTAGCTAGGTGGTTCAAACAGGCCAAGAAGCATCACCAGATAGATTCACAGTGGTTCAACAAGCAATCGATATTTCACGATCGTGGGTGTAATACTTTTTAGTAGCTGTTCTTATATTTATATATCGTGTTAACATAGAATCGAAATATGCATGGTCGATAGAAAAAATCTCTATTTGATAGGACTTCTTCCTAAAAGGATCTTCTGATCAATCCAGAGCTCCATTAGTAATGAGGATTCAGAACTAAAAGAATAGAATCATCTGCACTCCGCAGACCTGACATTAACGGGTGAGCTGATAACATTAGAAAAGCTTGTATCATTGACAAACAATTTATTATTAGAGGAGAGCATAATAAATTCCCAGCAAAATTGTAAGTAACAAAAGTGGACCTCTAATTTTTAGATAATTTATTGCAATGGGCTTGTAGTAATTCATCAATGGTGATGATGGAACGAGCCGGAAGTGATAAGAGCCACTATTAATTTGGCCCTTTCTTTCAAAGTGAATTGAAACAAAGCTAATCGAACAGTCCAATCCGGAACTCCTGTCGGTTTGATGGTAGCACACGTTTCAAGGAAATAAGTTACATGCATACTCAGATTCTTACTTCCAATTCTTATGAATTGGCTATTATTCTGAACCATCTATATGACATTCGGCTTAGGATGGTAAGCTTTAGCTGGATTCATCCGAGGGTGGATAGCTCGTACAAACTTCCTGACATTCGGAATACCGTAGTCTTGAAAAGACTTATTTTCTTCTTCGTCTGCTGCCATCTCACTTTTTTCTTCAATTATTTCTTGTAGTTCCTCTCTATCCTCAATCAATTCAGCTTCACTGGCTTCCAAACCAAAGCTTTCTTTCTTTGTATTGCAAATCTTTCAATCCCAGGTTTGAACTACTCAAGTTCCTTGAGGAACTTCGGGTCATGCATTGCAAAGGAACAAAAATTGTAACACATTTCGATCATAGCCACCATGTTAACAGCAGAAGAACCAGCCACATAATCCAAAAATTTCAAATGAAATATTCGTCATAAAATGTAGTGAACCTTACAAAATAGGCGGTAATTAGGTCAAAATTTCCGGTCTAAACCCGGTTGGGGCGGTAATTAGGTCAAAATTTCTGGTCGGAACCGGTTTAGCGGGTAATTAGGTCAAATTTGATTTTTTTTTATTTTTTTATACCAAAACGACGCTGCTTTCGCAAATTTTATTTTATTTAAAATTGAGCGGGATCCCGTGACCCCGAAGTACACCGGATCCGCCATCGAGCGTAATCGCCGCTGTTGAGGGCAAAGCAGAAATAAAATGATCATAAATTAGTAAATAAACAGTTGAGAAAAATTAGTAGGATGGCCAATACACAAATATATTTATAGGGCAAAACTAATAAAATTACACCAAACCCTAATTGTTTGGTTAGAAACTCTATTGCTTATCTCGGCAATGTTACAATATACGCTACCAAGGAAGTGATTTAGTGCTTGTCACAGACTACCGTAAGATTTTCGGCAGTCGCCGAGATAGTCACAGAATAATTTGCAGATTCAAACAGCTTATCTTGTTAGATTCTATTATAACTACCTTGTAATCTCTTTTCTTAACTCGATTCATGAGGTGATGTTTATAAATACTCATGATCAGCAAAGATTGTAACTTAACTCTTGAATTATTCTTTGAATAATAATACTTGTGCATTATTTCTTTCGCTGCTTTTCCCCATTGAAAAACTTTACTCCTCTCCTCCCAACTATTCCAAACTCAGGGTTATCCATGGATTAAAACTTATAATCATCATAAGTTGGAGTCCTCCTCCATACCCTGTGTCTTCCTTGGTTACTCTCTTACTCAAAGTGCCTATCTCTGCTATGAGTTGTCTGTTGCTCGTATGTATGTTTCCCGAGATGTTTGCGCTGTAGAGGACCTTTTCCATTTTGCCTCCGCCCCACATGATCCCAAACTTCCCTCCCTGGACGACCTCCTTCCTATCGCTCTTTCTACTCTACCTCTCTCCTTCACCTCACCTTGATCCTACTACATCTCTCTCAGAACCGACCCCCTTCCCCTCATCCACCCTCTTCGGCTTCCTCCACCTCCAACCCCTTCCTTTCGACCTCTCCATCCATATCTCCCTCAGCCTTTCCTCCATATCCTCCTTCTCCATCTCATCCTATGCTCACTCTCTCTCTCTCTCGCAGCAATATCTTCAAACCTCACCAAATCCTCAACCTTACCACCCAAATGGACTCTCAATATTTTGATACTGACCTCATACTGTTAAACAAGCTTTGTAGAGTCCTATTGGTGTCTTTCTATGTCTGAGAAATTCGATGCCCTTGTTCGTAATGGCACGTGGTCTCTTGTTCCTCATGATCCTTCCTTGAATGTTGTTGGTTGCAAAGTGGGTTTTTCACATCAAGTTCAACTCGATGGCTTTATCGAGCGCCATAAGTGCTCATTTGGTTGCCAAAGGATTTGCGCGAACGGCCTGGTGTCGATTATTTTGAGACGCTTAGTCCTGCGGGTCAAACCAACTATCAGGCGCTTGGTTATTGGCATCATTGCCTCGCTGGGTTGGTCTCTTCGCCGCCTGGATGTCAATAATGCATTTTTACAGTGGTTCACTTTCGAGGATGCTTATATGGTTCAACCTCCGTGTCTCGAGGACTTGTACCATCCTAACCATATTTGCAGGTTACACATAGCTATCTATGGCCTCAAGCAGTGCCCTCTCGCGTGATACCATGAGCTTTGGTCATACCTTCTTTCTATTTTATAATAGATTGATTAAATACTAAAAATGCTATAAAATGAATTTTTTAAGGATTTATTTGTATTACATAATCGACTTCACACAAGACCACATCACACGAGCACCATTATAATCGATCTGTAGGTTTTGTTTTTGAGTCAAACACCGAAAGTCGATTCTAACATTGAAAAGGCCGGTTTTTGGCTTCAAAACCATTTTCATAAAAGTTTCAATTTTATAAAAAAACACAACACTATAAGTGGGTATAACGAGAGAAGGACTTAATAAGTTCCAATTTACCAACAATGATCACCAAATGATTATACTTCAGATCATACCAAGCAGCACTGTAGCTCGAATCTGTTAGATATTTAAAGGATACGCTGTGTGAATCTTTTATTTTCGAGAAAAATAAGCCCCAATTTTTCCCAAATTGATATTATTGAAAACCAGGCACTATTCTTCTTAAAAAAAAAAAAAAAGGAAAAAAAGAGGCACTATTGTATGTGATTTTAAAACTGTATGTTGACCAAAAATTTTAAAACTAAGCTATCCCAAAATTGAATTTTTTCTTCCGCTTTTGTTGCTTAACCAAACTAAAACCCTATTCGGCTTTTGCACTTTTAGTGTGATTTCGGCGCCTTAAGATCGCTAAGACATATCAGGAAAGAATCTTATAAAATCGCGCCAAACTTCACTAAAATCCAAAACACCCTTTTTTCCAAACTTTTTTTCCAAAACACCCTTCTTTACTCATTATCCCCTATTGTATAGCGTTTTTAAGGGTACCAAGGCATCATTCTTTTGACCGAAGAAGGACTGAAAGCAAGCTATCATGTCTTCTTCCGATCCCGTTAAGTTGATCGCCAAAGCAGATAAGCTGTAAGCTGAGCTCGTAACCTCAATCATTTGCACGTGAAGCTGTATATTTTTCTTCTAGTAATAACTTAATTATTAATCTAATACACAAATTTTGAGATATTCTCGGATATCTAATGTATTTGTGGTTTAAATTGTTCTTGAAGTGTTTTCTAAATTTTGTGGATAAGTAACTGACAGTTTAATCTGATTTGGTATCGCTGAATTAATGAGAGACTGTAGCGTGAAGTTGTTTTTTTTTTGGGTATTGGCGAGGCAGGGTTTTCTAGATTTTGAATTTATTCCTTCATTGTAATTTGTGGATTATGAGATCGTTCATTAAAATCCATGATGGGAAGATATATTTCTGATAACAATTTACATGTCTAAAGATTTTACAATTATTTACTTGGTTACCTAAATTTAAAGGGTAAGAACTACTAAGAAGCATTAGGATAGAACTAGGCTCTTACATTGGAGAAAACCAACCTCTAATGTCTAATATATGGAGGAATCGGAAAGCAGCTGTAGTTCTTAACAGCCTCTATTTGTAATATCCTTTCTGTAAGCAGAGAAAGTTCTTGAGACTGTATTGAAACTCATGCATCTTCTTTTGTTTTAATAGAACAAAACTTAGTCTGACACGATGGAGTGCTGATTGGAAAGCTGCCACAGTTTTATACGAGCAAGCAGGTAATTATTTCAGCTTAATCAGTAGCATGATCAAGGGAATGATGTGGTAGGTAATTGTTTTGTGGATTCATGATTTTCTGACTCGTTTCTTCTTTCTTGCAGCTGTTTCCTTTAGAGCTGCTAAAAATTATGAGAAAGCAAAAGAGGCATTCGAGAAGGCTTCAAAAGGCCAAGAGATGCTCTTCAGATCCTGTGGTCAAAATATCTCATGTATAATCTTTTGGTTATTATTTCTTGTTTATCCTTAATTAGTACACCAGGCCCTGGATGCTGCTAAAGATATGGAGTCTGCTGCTTCCTGGCTAAGGACTTGAAGAATTGGAGTGAAGTTACCGACTTTTATAGACGTGCATCTGAACTGTACATTGAATGCGGAAGACCACAACCTGCATCTGATGCTCTGGCAAAGGGTGCACGGTATGCTTAGACTTAATATTTTTCTGCTTGCAAATTGGTTTATGTTGTCCTACTTTAATGTCTAGGGGACTCTGTCTTATACCAACACAAATGTGTATTCCTGCTTGTATCTACCTAAATCTGCTGTGTTGTTTGAGCCTCAAGATGTCACGACTGGGGATGCAATTTTTTTCATTAGATTCATATGATAAGTAGTCCAAGTATTGTTTCTGAATTGTAGAAATAATAGTTTTTGGGAAAATATGTATAATGGACATGAGAAATCTACTATTTATGATAAAAGGTGTAAATGTTTCAAAATTGGTATAGAGGCTTTAAGGAAATTTAAAAATTATTATAAAGGGCACAACAACCTTTATAATAATTTTTAAACTTTCTTACACCCTTTTCCATTTATCAATATATTAAAATTTGTATTTTACATTTACTAATATATTAAATTTTCTTATAAAGGGTGTTGTGTCATTTATAATAAATTTTAAACTTTCTTATGCCCTCTTTAAAATGTTGAAACATTTGCACCCTTTCTAATAAATAGTAAACGTCTCTTGCCCTTTATACAAATATTCCCTAGATTTTTTCTAGTTAAGAGCACGTATATTTTGTGCTGATAGTGTAGTGTTTAATTCCTTGATTTTGGGAGGTTCATTTGTTTTTGTCTAGTAATGAAGTTTTCTTATATTGCAGTTTTTGGTAGATTATATGTTAGAGCATGTGTATAAATTGATCCTGGGTCTTCTTACAAACGTTGTTTGGTATCAGAGCCAAAACATAACAGGCTTAAAATTCAGGAACTAAATGCCTCAATCATCTTCTACCCAAACTTCTGAATCTGCCACCATTAATATAAATATCGAGTCATATTGCTGATAACCCAAATCTTCAACATTACTACCTTAAAACTTAATGGGCCTAATTATCTACAGTGGTCTTAGTCCGTATTAGATGTTTGTCACCGATAAGGGAAAGTTGGGGTATCCTAACGGCACTGTAAGGGCTGGCATTGTGCTGCTGACTTGTGCGCATTAAAGAATGGTGTTGTATGCGTTTAGTCACCACATACCAAATAGTGGTTACCTTAGCTCAAATGTCACCAAACTTTTAATTTTGTTGTAACACTTCCCCACAAGATACCGACAAGTTTTGTATTTGATTAACTGGTTTCAATGACTTCCATTCACTTAGATTAAAGTACCTGAGCAAATATTGGGCCTGTTGGTATAACGAGTGTTCCTTCCACTATGTGAGTTTTTTTGAGTTTTTGAATATGCGCCCTACCCTTCGCAACGATGTTAGTTTTTAGCCTTACATTTTTGGTGATAATTAAAAATATAGATAGGAAATAGACTCTCAAAGAAGAATGTCCCTAATGAAAATTTTGTGTTCTATTTGCATTGAAGTTTGTCCTTGTCTTTTCTTTGCTTGTGCCTTTCATAGCTTACAGTTGATTATTCCTATAATAACTACTAAAAGTTATTTCACTGAAGAGCTGTAGAAGAAGCTATTCCTGAAGAAGCCGCCAAGCTGTACACTGATGCTTGTGAAATTTTAGAAGAGGATGGCAAGGAACAGATGGCCTTTGATCTATATCGTGCTGCTGCAAGTGCTTATATAAAGCTTGAGAAGTAAGCCATTTTCTAGATAAAAGGTTCATTTACTTTTAAGAACAAGAAGTGGATCAGAATGAGTTGGTTGGCCTATTTAGTTATCATTTTCAAAGCTGAAGGTTTCAGCTGTTAAGCTGATAATATTTTCCACTACACCTTGCTCATTTGTAATGCAGTATGGTGTGAAGTATTTTTCTTAGTTTGTGTGAATGATTGCAGAATTTGGAGTTGCTTTCTGTTTCGTTTTGTGCAGTCAGTCTTACTAATTGATTACCTACATTTTATTGGTTGAAAGTTGTCGTGCTTTTGTTCCCTTGTACGCAAATTGTAGGCTCGTTTAAGGAGAAATGGAGCTTTTTTTTGGGTAGGGGGAGGGGATGGGGATGGATGCTACAAAAAGGCCGGAATAAACATTAGAAAGCTAAATGCCTCATTAGTGACGGACAAAATGAAGTTTGTTTTGAGAAAAGCAGGAGCCCGTGTGATGATGCTTCAAGTTGTTATGATTGTTTCACAAAGTATTGCTATATATACACATCAATGTTCTAAAAGACGCTGGACGCTAGTAGGTCGGTGAGGGGTGCCTAGCGCCTAGTTATTTTTATTTTTAAATAACTAGTAATAAGACATAAGCATTAAACAAAGAGTCAAAAGTACAAAATACATAAGAAATTGAAATAACTAGTCATAAGTCTAAGAACTTCAAACTCAAGAGTCAAGAGTGTGACTCAAATCCAATCATCTCCTTCATTCTCATTACTAGCTATTTAAAAACTAGATGTCCTGGGCGGGTCCTAGGCGTAGGCTGGTCTAGGCGGGTCTTGGTGTGTCTAGGCAGATTAGGGCTATAATGCTTTAGATCTAGAATTCTAGATAAAAAAGACCTCCAGCCGCATTACTCGAATCTTTAGACTTATTACTAGTTATTTATATTTCTTCTTCTGGCTTATTTCCATACCAAGGAAGTATTTCAATAGGCCTAGATCCTACACTTCAAACTGAGAGGCTAGAAAAGCTTTTAATCTGACAATTTCTTATGGTCATCCCCTGTGATGATAATGTCATCAACATACACAATTGGGATAGTGATTTTAGGACCAGTGCTTTTAACAAAGAGAGTGTGATCAGAATGACAATGGTGATAGCCATAATTTTTAGTGGTTGAAGCAAATCTCCCAAACCAAGCTCTAGGTGATTGCTTGAGACCATAAAGAGATTTTTTAAGTTTACACACTTAGTTTTGGCTATAGAGTCCCCAAAGCCGGAAGAATTCTCATATAGATTTCCTCAGTTAGATCGCTATTTAGAAAGGTATTTTTCACATCTAATTGATATAAGGGCCGGTCCAAACTAACAGCTGTAGAAAATAGGATTATGACAGTGTTAAGCTTGGCAACTGGAGAAAATGTCTCTTGGTAGTCAATACCATAAGACAGTGTAAAGCCACTAGCAACGAGCCTGGCCTTATATCTATTGACAGAACCATCTTGATTATATTTAATAATGCCAAAAATCCATTTACAGCTAACAACTTTTTTTCCCCTTAGGGAGGTCAGTGATCTCCCAGGCGTGGTTTTTCTTAAGGTCATGCATTTCATCATCAATGGAGGCCTTCCATGTAGGATCAGTCAAGGCTTCATTGATGCTATTAGGCAACTTTCCCTAATCAAGATTATGGGTGAAGAACTGACTGATGGAGATAATTTACCGCAAGACAAGAAATTGTATAAGGGGTGTTTGGTGCAGGACCTTACGCCTTTTTTGAGAGCAATAGGAAGATCAACCTCAGGGTTGGGAGCAAGAGTAGGAGTATTACCTGTAGGAGCATCTGTAGTAGGACTAGGCTCAGGAAGAGACCTACCAAGATCAATATGCTTTTCCTTCTTGTGATAAACATGGTGCAGGGGAGGTCTGCCAGGAATACTCTTTGGGTCATAAGGTATTTCATCCTGTTGGTGCATGTTAATTTTCACAGAGGAAGACAATGGAACAAATAAATCAATAACGCCCCAGGTTTGATTGCTTTGATCATAATTGAGTTCTTGGGACTTAAAGGTGGGTTTATCTTCAAAGAAGGTGACATCCATGCTATTATAAAATTTCATTGTAGTAGGTGAGTAACGTTGTACTCTTTTGAAATGAGGAGTAACCAACAAACACACATTATAGGGCGTTAGGTTCAAGTTTACTTACCATAAATGTGAACAAAAGCAATGCAACCAAAAATTCAGAGGTAAATCAGTACTGAGTTTCAAGTGTTGAAAGAGGTGATCAAGGACTTGTCTTGTTGTTTTGAAGCCCAAAACCCTACTAGGAGTCTATTTATAAGGTAGGTTGTTGACAAAACAGCTTCACCCCACAGATATTCGTGAGTGTTCACAGTGAACATCAGGGAGCTGTCCTCTTTACGCTCTGATGCCCCATTTTGCTGTGGGGTGTCAACACAACTGCTGATGTGGACAATTCCTTCGATCTTAAAAATGAATCCAACTCTTTTTCAAAATACTTTTTTGCATTATCAGTTTTAAAACTTGTATTTTGGTCTGAAATTGTGTTTCAACCATGCTGTAATTTTTTTTGAAAATGGTGCCAACTTCAGACTATTCTCTCATCAAGAAAGTCCAAGTCAACATGCTGTGGTCATCAATAAAAATTATGAACCATCGTTTTTATGTGATATGGGGAAACTCTAGATTGTCCCCACACATCACTGTGTAAGAGAGAGAAGGGGTTAGAGCCTTTGTGAGTTATAGTAGGATAAGAATTTCTGGCATGTTTGGCATATTGACAAACTTCACATTGAAATAACTCTTTGTTTTTTCATAAATCAGGGAACAATTTTTACATGTAAACAAAATTTGATGACTAAGTCTGTGGTGCCACTTGACACTTGGTTATCATATCCATATTACAAAACTAAATTGTCCCTGGAAAGCAGAAAATCTTTTCCAGAATTCTGAATGCAATTTTGATTGTAGATGAATTAGCCTGAGCTAATACTAGCACTGCCAATCCTCCTCTTGGAGATTGAATCCTGAAACTCACAAGTAGAGGGTGAGAAGATAACAACACAGTTATAGTTTTTAACAATCTTCTTGCATTTTAAGCCAGGTACATATTGGACTCTAGCTAAAGTTATTTCGTTTGTGAGGATTACAGATTCATATCCCATAACTTTTACTGTGCCATGAACATTTTTTACTGATTGTCACATCTGACAGGGTTTGTAATCCTGAAATAGACAAAGATTGCCTGTCATGATCAGAAGCTCCTGAATCTACAATCCAAAAGTAATATGATCTATATGTTCTATTAACCATATGAGAATGTATACCTGAATGGGCAACAATAGCTGTTTCAGTAGAAGGCAAGCTAGGAGATGGATATATTACTAATATGATTTTTTAAATACAAATGATTCATATATATAGCATTTTTTTGATCAAAGAACCGCTGTAATTGCTTAAAAACAATTATAGCAGAAAAAGCCGTTGGCTTGATTCCTCATTTTGTTCCATTATTTAAAAAGTAAGCATGCTGTGCAAGTGTGACTAAAAAGTAGCTGTTTGCACATTGGCCAAGGGGGGAGACAAGCTCTGCATGCTGGGATCCACCGCAAATTTAAATAAATTTATCCCACCTGCGTGTGTGTGGAGATTGTGAAAGAGTTAGCCTTGGTATCTGTTATGAAAGTAGAAGGAAGGAACTTATTTTATTATTTCTTAGAAAAGTATTTTACAATGATAGAGACTTGATTTAAATAGGTAGAGGACTCAGAGCCTTCTCTCGAATTGAATTTTGATTTTAGAATCAATTAAGATTGGTCGTTATAATCATAATAATATAAAATCAAGATGTAATATTCTAATAAAGGAAACAAATGGCTACTAGTCCTAACAAACCCCATCGCAGACTCATTTTAAACAAAGAAAAGACTAAACCGCTCTTTTTCTCAACACCCTCAAGTTGAGCATAGATGTTGATCATGCCCAACTTGCTCATAAACTCTTCAAGTTCTCGCTTCATTGTGGCCTTAGTCACCCATCTCTGGCCGCTTGTTGAACTCGATGGCATGAAGCGGAATGCATATAACCCCATTTTCCAGCCTTTTCTTTTATGAAATGTCCGCCCACCTCAACATGTTTGGTTCTATCATGTTGAATCGATCATTTGCAATGTCAATTGCACTTTATTATCACAAAGATAATTTGTATGAGTTCTCGATCAAGTTCAAGTCTTCTAAAACCTTTTACCCATAGTTCTTCATGATTCCATGTGCCATGGCTCTAAACTCGCTTCGCTTATACTTCTTGCAACCATCGCCTGCTTTTTTGCTTCTCCAAGTTACAAGATTACCCTGCATAAATGTGCAAGATCTCGTAGTTGACTGGTCTGCCCTTGCTCCAAATTTCACCAATCAAGAAACACTTCTACCCTCTTTTTTGGTTTTTTGAACATTAGCCCATTTCCAACAAATTTTTAGATACTGATAATTTCGATGATCGCTCGATAATGAGACTCGACTAGGGAATGCATAAACTGGCCGACCACCCCACAAAGATATGATATGTCGTGCCTAGGGTGAGTGAGCTAGATATATCAGCTTTCCCACAAGCCTCGGAATTGTTCTCTCGCCCACTTCTTCCTCATTATCCGTCTTTTTTGTAAGTTTCAGATTAGCCTCCATAGTGTACTAAAGTTGTGTTTACATCCCAACAATCCTCCTGCTTCAGCTTAGTAAGTCCAAAACATACTTTCTTTGAGATACCACCATTCCCCTGCTCGATCTAGCCACCTCCATTCCTAAGAAGTACTTCGCCTTTCCGAGGTCTTTGATTTCAAATTCTTCTTTCATCTCCTTCTTCACTTGTTCAATCCCATTTCTATCATCCCCTCGTGAGTATAATGTCATCCACATACACCACAAGCACAAATACCTTGTTCCTCCTCCTTTCTTTCTTTACAAACAAGGTGTGATCGTAATGTCCTTGTTTGAATCCCACCTTGAAGGAACCGCCTCAATCTATCAAACTGTGCTCGGGACTTTGTTTCAAACCATACAGTTGATTTTCTCGCTTAGTACACCTTCCTGTGATTTTTAAGATCAAACCCCTGGGGCAAGTCCATGTACACTTCCTCCTTCAGATTCCCACTGAGGAAGGCATTCTTCACATCCAACTGGCACAAGTGGCCAATCCAAATTTATCGCCACAGAGAAAACAATTTTACAAAGATTTAGCTTAGCCACCTGGAGAGAATGTCTCAGAGTAGTCAATTCCATAAGTCCGATCAGATCCCTTGGCCACCAACCTAGCCTTGTATCTTTCAATCTCACCATTAGCCTTGTGCTTGATGGTAAATATCCATCTACAACCCACTGTTTTTTTTCCTCGCTGGTTTCTCCACCAATTCCTGTGTGTCATTTTTCACCAATGCTTTAAGTTCTTCATGCACACACTGCCCTCCACTCAGAACTTCTAGAGCCTCATGTATGTTGGAAGGAATTTTTTGTGTTCAAATGCTAGAGATAAAGGCTTTATGTGTGGGAGAGAGATTTTTGTAAAGTTAGGTAGTTTTGGATAGTGGTACCTGTGGTGTTTAGTACATTCCCTAGTTGGTTTTTTGATGGCTATTGGGACATCAAGCATGAGTTCTTCATTTTGGTTTTGTAGAGTAGTGTCTGGATTTGGGTTGGTACCGTGTGTTGGATTATGGATTCGTAACCGCTTGGGAGTTTTTCTGCTTTTTTTGTGGAAGGTGAAGCGTGAGTCGTTGTTGTATTCCTCACATCTCGCCCATTTGCTCAAATGGTAGTTTCGGTTCGATCTGAGCAATCGAACTTCAAGATCTCTCCCCATTTTGGACATAGGATACCTCCAAGTAAGTGAGACCTTGGAATTTTGTTGCCTCGATCGGGTGTCCTGGGGTTGAGTTGTCCCTGTGTCGCCTCATCATTGTGTCTATCCATTACTTCTTCATGATGTGATATACTGTAAGTCGATTCCCAAATTGGTTGTATTGAAAGTCAAGATCAGATTGAAAATCAAGACTATCTTCTTGGTTCATTAAATACTCCCCTCAAGATGATGTCGATTGCAATACATTTTATTTTCAAAAAGGTGACATCCATTGTTTCAATAACCTTTGTTTTTGGAAATCAAAGACCCTATATCCCTTCTTGTTAGAGGAATATCCTACAAACATACATTTTGTGGACCTTGGGTCAAGTTTACCCCGATCAGATGTGTGAGCAAAAGTAATGCAACCAAAATTTTTAAAGGTAGTTCTTGGATCACTTAGTTTCAGAAAGCTCTTTTTAGCTTTTCCAATGGCTTTTCAAAACCAATGCTCCTCGAGAGGAGTCTGTTGATCGATACATCGCCGTGAGCAAAGGCTTCTCCCAAAGATACTTAGTGGCACTTGAAGCAAGAAGTGGATCTAACCACCTCAAGCAAGTGTCTATTTTTCCTTTCTCGATACACCATTTTGTTGTGGTGTATTGACACATGAGCTTTGATGGATAATTCCCTTTCTCAAAAAACTCTTTAAAACTTTATTATAGTACTGCTCCATTGTCTGCTCGAGGATCTCTATTTTAGTGTAGAATCGAGTGTTAACCATGTTATAAAAGATTTTAAAAGCCTGCTCAACCTCAGATTTTTCTTTTAACAAATAAACCTGTGATACACGAGTATGATCATCAATAAAAGACACAAACCACCTCTTACCATTCACAATGGATCGCTTGATGGACCCCAAACATCACTGTATGAGTGTGAAGGGTTTGGTTGGTTTGTATGGTTGAGAAACATGGACACTCCTTTTATGCTTAGATAATTCATGATTTCACAATGAAATTCAGAAATCTTTTATTTAAAAAAGGTTAGGAAACAGCTTTTTTCATATAACTAAAGCCGTATGCCCTAATCTAGCATGCCACATCATGATTTCATTATTGGACACAATGGATGAGTGGTAACAAGCACTCCTTAGTTCTTCCTTATTCCTAGCATGATCTTTTTCCTCCAAAATGTAGAGACCATTCTCGACTTCAAGATCGCCAATCTCCTTCCCCAAAGTCACATCATGCAACTTACAAACCAATGGCGTAAAACATCACTCTACAATTGGTCTCGAGACCAATTTATTAAATGTAAATCGATTGCAGGATAATTTTGGGATATGAAGCACATTATGTGTGGTTAAATTTGGTGAGATAGTAATGGATCCTTGCCCGCAATGACAAAGATAGATCCATCTCGCTATCTTAACCCTTTGATTTCCCACATGGAAAATAGAGTCAAATTTTTCAGAGGCATGTGTCATGTGATCTGCTGCACTCAATCAATGATCCAAAGGTGTATCGGGTGAGATTTATGAATGGAAAGGGCAAAGACATTACCATATTCAAGTGAGGTTGTATTGAGGTTTGTTATGATTGGCCAGAGTTGGCTTAGATGGTCTAATTGCTCATTTGTGAGAGACAAACCGCCTGTAGACCTTTTCACTTGTTCTCGATGACACTGATTTGCTCCCGCCGTTGTCTCTTCCACCATTGTACTGATTCCTTGGTTTCCAGTTTGGGGGTTTTCCATGTATTCCCCAACAGATTTCCCTTGTGTGACCTTGTTTTTTACAATGATCACACCACATCTTTTGCTTCCTGCCTTTCTGGTCATTTCCAGTGGCTGCAACTAAAGCTGATGCTTCATTTAACCTTCGAGATACACGAATCGTAGGTGAGATATTGGTGGAATTTCCATCATCTCCTACTCCTCCTGGAGTTGTGACACCAGATGATCGATTTGAAGAGCCGGAACTCGCCTACACGGGTCATTATGCGGCTCGAGATACATTTTGATCTAGGATTCTTGATTGAACCTAGGCTCGATACCATGTTATGAAAGTAGAAGGAAGGAACTTTTTTATTATTTCTTAGAAAAGTATTTTACAATGATAGAGACTTGATTTAAATAGGTAGAGGACCCAGAGCCTTCTCTCGAATTGAATTCCTTGATTTTAGGAATCAATTAAGATTGGCTGTTACAATCATAATAATATAAAATCAAGATGGAATATTCTAATAAAGGAAACAGCGGCTACTAGTCCTAACAAACCCTACTGCACTCATTTTAAACAGTAAAAAGACCAAACTGCCCTTTTTCTCAACAGTATCAAATTTGATACCTCCTTTATTTCCAAACCTAATTTTAATACCCTGCACTTTTTACCGTTGGAGATGCTAATACCTTCACAAGGATATCAAATTTGGTTTTCACCCCCACCCGTTGGACTTTCCCTAAGAGGAAAGAAGTAAGAAAATAACTCTTGTTATTCAAATTCGAATGCGGATTAGATTTTAAATAGATTACAAACTAGCCGTTGGCTAGAGAAATAAAGCAGGGCCTGCAGGAAGTTTAGCAGCCGTTAACCTTTACCAAAACAGCTATCAACCTAAACGGTACAAAGGTTTAAAAGAATAAACAGTTACTAAACCTGATACCAAACGACTACTAAAGAAGTGGTAAAACACTAAGTATAAAATATAAAATTTTATATACTGCAACAGTTATTTCATTTCATGGGTGGTTCCTTTCTCCTCGCATTCAAGGACCCATGATCCTGGGCATTAACATACAAAACCTGCGTGTCTCTGGTCACCAAGCAGTGAGAAGACGGAGCTCGAATCATATGCTCCATATCCGCTTCGAGCAAATGTTAGCTCCCTTGGTGGAAAACCCTGTTGGGTTCAGCCAAACAAGGTAATGCAGAAAGAGCAGGATGCAAAGAGAGTGAAATGGAGGCTTGCGTTGAGACGGCGAATGTTATTTTTTGCTGCGATTTCGCAAAGGAAAATTGAGTCAAGGCTTTTAGAGAAGCAAGAATTGCATCCAAGGATTTGAAACTGAATGTGATGGTGAAGGAGGAGTGAGGTCGCAAAGCTGATTTCTTGGGTTTGTTTGAGAAGCAAATATGGTGATTTGTTTAAAATTTCAAAACCTGGAAATTCAATGGGCGGAATTTAGACGCCAGTTTGAAGTGGCTTGTTGTATAGGAAGTGATCTATTGGGATTATTAGATAACAATAATGATGTTGATCACTATTTCAGAAATTGAATTATGATACAATGATTGGTACCATTGTACAAAGTGGTACAAAATCAAGTTTTTTGCAGGGTAAAAATTAACACCAACATTGTCTCGTTTAAAGGGATATCTATTGCATATCTGGTCTTTGTAATGTCGATCGAGTTATGTTACAGTTATGTTTGTGAACTTTTTTTCGACAGGCTCATGGGTAGAGTCGATCTTTTGCTGGTGTAGTTTATGTCTGATTCGCAGCATTTGGAGAATCTGTTGAATTGAATGCATTTTGTTGAATAAAAAACAGTTATTTCATTTCATATTAAGCTTCAGATGATATAAACATGCTCGAATGTCAAAACATCATCATTTTGTTGACCTTGAGATCAAGTATAAGAGATTGTACGTTCTTTTTGCCTGATTTATTTGACTTCTTTGAAGTGTTGGGTATACGATTAGATGTTTGATGGGAAATTGTGCTTTGGCCTGTCATTATATTACATGTGCATATCTGGTCAAAACTAACAAAATCAGGGATGTTATTATAATTGTCTTCATGGGCTGATGGGCCCAATTTTCTTGTCTCGCAATATGTTATTTTCTTACTTTCCATGCAGCCTGCCCACCTACTGGGCAAAAAGCGTGATTTTTGTTTTTATTGTTCTTGTTCTCTTTTTAACAGGTATATAGATGCTGCCACTATTCTGCTAAGATTGGCTGTTGCAGCTGACAAATGTAAAGCAACCCATAGCCAATGCAAGGTGTGAGAATATCTGAAGCTGATATTTCATTTTTTTATTTTTTAAATTTCGTTTCAACTTTTGTTTTTAGGTATGACAGAATTGATTTATAGTCATTTTCGTTGATCTTACATTTCTTTTATTTATTAGAATTTCAATTTTGGTGAATCATTGAAATTTAAAAGGGTCAAAAGTCCATTTTATGCATTTGTCATCCTTCCGAGCTTATGTCCTCGTTGCAAGTTTCTACTCAAAGAACAATGTCTTGCCATATTGAAGTTTTGAAAATCCATTATGTTGTTCGTCATGCTGTTATTATTTTATTATTTCTTAGAATTCAATACCAAATATTTCCCTGTTTTTTGCAAAGCAAAATTAGAATGTTTAGCAAAACGTGTCCAGAATCCATATAGTTTTGCACATGTCTTGCATTTGCTTCTTTTCACTCAAATATTGTAAGCTCTGGGTACGTGCTTAATCTGACTAATAAAAATACTCCCTCCGTCCCAAAATGTAGGGCCTATTGGCTTTTTGGTTTTGTCCCGTGATATATGGCCTTTTAGAATATCAACGGAGCATTTATTACATTTTTCTTTCTCTTACCCATTATTTATCATCAATTCAACAACTTTTCAGTACTTTACAACTATTTCATTAATGATAGTCAAAGGGTATTTTAGACTTTTGTCATTACAATTAACGGCATTCTTGCACTTTCTTAAACTGTGTGAAAACTCTAAAAGGCCTTATAATTTGGGACGGCGGCAGTCACATACAACCGTCCACAACTCAAATCACACAAACTTCTTTCATGAGTGGAGGAAAACAACCAAGAATAGAGATTTTTCCTATTTTCTTGAACGCTATATTTTGGTCTTCCTTCGAGGAGCAATAATGTTGGATGAACGAGTTGCTTTAAGATAACTTTAGGCGTTAATTAGGCTTTAATTGTAGCTTGACTACAACTCTGAATATTTTGAATTTGTATTTTGAAATTAGGAGTAGTAAGCCAAATCCTCCTTACTCCTCCCTTTCTTAAAAAAATTTATTCCCTACCTTTTTTATATGATTTGTTAGTAGTTACAGGTTACCATACTGACTCAACTGTTAATACGAGAAAATGAGAAATAACACATTTCTTTTACCTAAATTTCTACAAAATACACACTTCTAATGCAGGATAAGCTCAATCATTAACTTATTGTCAATTGGATATTCTTGTTATCTCAAGGTGAATATCATGTGGAAAAATTTCCCAATTTTTTTTTTTCTTTCTTTTCCTTATTCATAAATATCCTGTTCTTTGAGGAACCAAGAACATATTGTGCGTGTGAAGCATATGCCATTACAGGTTGTCATAAGAGTATTTGTTATAATTTACCTCCAGTATATATATTGTGAAAACAAAGAATTTGAGAGGAAAAGAATTGATTTCATTCTACTTAGTTTGAGAGATTACATGAATATAAATACAACTACAAAGTGTCGCTTCAACAACGGTCAAAAGACCTTTCAGAAATCAAGAAAGACTTTCCAGTAGAAAGACTTTTCAGAAATTAAGATAGACTTCTCAGCACCTATCTAGCTGTATATAAGACAGTACATTGAATAATATAAAATAAATATAAGTACAAATAATTAACGTATTTTCTAACAGTCCCCCTAAAGATGTTGAGAGGGGATCCACTATTCCCAGCTTGTCTCTGATCTCATGAATTTTTTTCCTTGGAAGACCTTTAGTACGGATGTCTGCATGTTGATCTTTAGATGGCACAAACTTCATACATATCAGGCCTTTATCAATCTTCTCTTTTATACAATGCCTATCCACCTCAATGTGTTTCGTTTCTATCATGCTGGACTGGATTGTGAGCAATATCAATAGTAGATTTATTATCACAAAACAGCTTCTTAGGTTTCTCCCACTTGATTTTTAGATCATCAAGGATGATTTTAAGCCAAAGTAGTTCACAATTTCCATGGGCCATTGCTCTGAACTCTAATTCTGCACTTGCTCTTGCTACGACATTCTGCATTTTGCTTCTTCAAATAACAGGGTTTCCTCTAGATAAACACAATATCTATTATCCAGATGCTGATTTCCTATTATCAACTGCTCCAACATAGTCTGCATCCGTATAAGCTTCAAGTGTCATTGCTTTTTTCCTTTTGAACATTCCATTTCCTGACATCCTTTGAGATACTATAGAATTTCGTACACTGCTCTTAAGCGGATTGCTTTAGGATTCTGCACATACCTGCTTACCACATTGACAGCAAAAGCAATGTCTGGCCTTGTATGACCACTCTGATATTATCCTTTGTCAACAGGAACACCCTTTGGTGCATCACTAATACCATGATTAAACTCAATTGGCGAATCAATAGGTTTGCAACCATGTTTTCCAGTTTCTTTTAATAAATCAAAGATATATTCTTGTTGGGAAATAAGGATTCCCTTTTGGAATACATTACTTCAATGCCCAGAAAATACTTAAGTTTCCCAAGTTCTTTGGTATCAAAATTTTGGATAGAAAACTTTTTAGGTGATTTATTTCATCAAGATCATTTCTTGTGATAATTATGTCATCAACACATACCAATAGAATTTCTAGCTTACTAGGGGAAGTATGTTTAACAAACAAAGTATGATCACCTTGACATTGTTTATACTTGAGAGATATCATGGCCTTGGGAAAATTTGCCAAACAAGGCCTTAGGAGACTGTTTCAGACCGCAGAGAGCTTTTCGTAGTTTACATACTTTCCCATTAGTAGATTCAAACCCAGGGGGAACTTCCATATATGTATCTCTTCATTTAATTCTCCTTGTAAAAAGGCGTTTTTAACATCAAATTGCTGAAGGTTCCAATCTAAGTTAACAGCTAGAGATAAGAGAATTCTTACTGTATTCATGTTAGCAACAGGTGTAAAAGTTCCAAAATAATCTATACCGTAGGTTTGGGTATACCCCTTAGTGGCTAATCTGGCCTTGTATTTTTCAATGGTCCCATCAGAGTTATATTTAATAGTGAATACCCATTTGCAGCCTACAGGTTTAACCCTTTAGGTAAGTTAACCACTTCCTGTTAATTATTCTTTTCAAGGGATCTCATTTCTTTTTTCATGGCCCGAGTCCAATTTTTGTCTTTTAGAGCATCTGAGACGCAAGCAGGTATCGTGTCAGAGTGTAGGTTACTAAGAAATGTTTTATGACGTCTAGAGAGGTTCTTATAAGATATAGAGTTTTGAATAAGATGTTTGGTGCAAGTTCTCTTTTCCTTCCTAAGAGCAATAGGTACAAAATAGTCACACTTCTTTCCTTCACCAGGCCCCTCATTGTTATCACCTGATTCTATGTTCTGTTCACTAGATTGAACTGTGGGTTGATCAATAATTTCCTCATGTTGTGCATTAGAATTTTGAGAATTAGGTTCCTCAACTAAATCAGCCTTTCCAGACTGTTTCCTAGTATAAACGATGATAGGTTTCTCTGTTTGGTCTTTATTATTCTCATTCCCATATTCTATATTAGGATCCCTGTTTTGCATAGTGTTCTTAGATCGCTCAGGCGAGCCACCTAAATCTAGAGAAAATATTTGGAATTTCATTACTAGTTTCCCCTGAATCCCTTTGTTTTTCAAATTAGCTTCCTCTTCATGCAACGTAACATCATTAGAGGTTAGAATTTTATTTGTGTGTGTGTGTGTGTGGGGGGACGTTTTTATCCCTTTTGTGTAGGTGTGTACCCTATGAAACTGCATCTTAAAGCTCTTGGCTCAAGTTTTCGCCTAGTCTGAGTATGGATTTGAACAAATGCTACACCCAAATATCTCGGGCTTAACCCTTGGGAAGCTCTAAAGGAAGGGGAAAAGTAGATAACACCTCCACTGGACTTTTAAAAATCCAAAATTTTAGATGGTATTGATCAAGTGTCTTGCTGTAAGAGCTTCTCACCCTGGTATCTTTTAGGTACATTCTTTAGAAAAAGTAAGGCCCTGGTTGTTTTAACAAGTGTCCCATCTTATGCTCAGCTACTCCATTTTGTTGGGGAGTGGATACACAAGATGATTCATGTATCCCTTCTGTTGAAATAAAGGAGTTAATGTTCAGTTTTATGGTGTTATGTAATCCTTTTATTTGTTTTATTAGTGTTTTATTAGCCCTAATTATTGTTTAAATTAGTGGCTAAGCTTTTCCTCCCTTTTTAGGCAGTTTTACCGACAGGGCCATTGTCCAACTAGCCGCTGGAACAGTGTTCCCTGCTTTTCTGTCTAGTCGTGGCACTACTCTTCTATATAAAGAAGAGTTTAGTTTATAATAAGGCAATGAGCTTTCTATTCTTCAACTCTAAGAATATCTTCCCTCTCATTCTTTTATTCGTACAGTTAAGTACTGATTCAAATAGTCCGTAGCATTATCAGTCCAAATTTTCTTAATTTGTTTATCAAATTGAGTATTAATCATGATGTAGAATACTGAAAAAATGTGAGAGACATCAGACTTATGTTTTAATAAATATATCCATGTGAATCTTGTGCAATAATTGATAAATGATACAAACCATCTAGCTCCTGTGACATTTGGAACAGTAGCAACTCCAAATGTCTCTATGGACTAAATTAAAAGGTTCAGTGGATTTGGTATGGCTGGACGGGTATGTAGTCCTTTTGTGTTTGGCAAATTCACACACATCACATTTTAGAGAATCAATACTTGGTCCATCAAACATAGAAGGAAAAAAGTGTCTTAAAATAGGAAAAGAAGCATGGCCAAGTCTTTTAGAAATAACCAATTTTTGTCTAAACATGCCTTTGAAAGAAAAGAGAAAGTATCAAAATTTCTAGCATTCCTAGATAAGTCTTCACTTTCCAAGTAGTAGAGCCCATTCTTTAAATTAGCAAGACTAATCGTCTTCTTGGTTTCCTGTTCATGAATTAAGCATATAGTAGGAGAAAAAACCACACAACAATTTAAATCTTTAGTTAATTTCCGAATGGAAAATAAGTTGGTTGCAAGTTTGGGGACATAAAGAACATCTTTAAGAATCAGATTATTAGTAATTTGTATATTTCCAATGCCTTCAACAGTAACACATTTTTATTAGCTGCAGTGATTTTTCTGTTATTTGAGTATGCGAGATACAGTGTTCTAAAAATCGCCCTGGGCGATCGCCTAGGCGCCACCTAGGCCCTGGACGACCCCCGGGCGTCCTCGACTTGGCTCTAGGCGATTTATCTGGGCGCTCAAGTGTGCTGGGCGCTCCTGGCCCTCCTAGGCGCTCCTAGGCCCTCCTATGCCCTCCTAGGTGCTCCTAGGCCCTCCTAGGCGCTCCTAGGACCTTCTAGGCGCTCTAAGGCCCTTCTAGGCTATTAGGGTTCCATCTGGGCGGACATCAAGTTTTCCCAAGTGTTTAGACAAGAAAGATGCATAAAACCCTAAAACCCCCCTTATAACCCTAAACCCCCCTCGTAAAAACCCTAAAACCCCCTTAAAACCCTAAAACCCCCTTAAAACCCTAAACCCCCGTAGAAACCCTAAAACCCCTTTTAAAACCCTAAAACCCCTTAAAACCCTAAAATCGCCACGCGCCCCAGCCCTAGGCGCCTGGTATGCATCGACTTCGCCTAGCGAGTTTTAGAACATTGGCGAGATATGTAATGAAATTAGAGGATGTATGGGTCATATGATATTGGCACCTGAGTCAATGACCCATATCATGCTACTGTCATTAGAATTGTAGTTTAAAGTAGTACTTGATACCTTCAAATGACTCCAAGAACTTCTCGGGTTTCTCAATTTCATCAGCTTCCGGTCCGTGTATGGAACCATTTTCATCATCCCTTTCATCATTCCCTTTGCTTGGTTTACCGTGCAACTTCCAACAATTATCTTTACCAAAGAGAGAGTCTTTGTCAACTCCTCTCATGGTATTTTTTTTTTTTTTTTTTTTGAGCATTTGATTGAGGATTTAAGGGTTTTTCTTGGTCAGACCATTTCCCTTTAGATCCCTTGAACTTAGATTCATTTCTGTTGAATTTTGAGGTGAATGCTGACCCATCCTCAGTAGGGGTATCAAACATTACCCCTCTCCTTCCTTCCTCAGCTCTAAAAATGGGTATTGTCTCATTTAGAGAAGGTAAATCCTCTTTTCTTAAATCTGTATCCTAACAACATCGAATTTTGGATCAAGACCAGCCAAAAAGGCATAGATCCTGTCCTTTTCAAGTTACCTCTTAAGAACTGCAGCATCAGTGCTATAGTTCATTTATATACATTGATAATGATCTAATTCTTGCCACAGACCTTGCAAGACATTAGAGTATTCAGTAATTGACCTTGTTCCTTGCTAGTAGTTGAAACCTTGGTCTTGATTTCATCATATATTTGAGCAGCATCTTTTACCTTGGAATAGGTTTTGCTTTTTACTGTCCCATATTTCCTTGGTCGAACCAAGGAACATACAGTTGTAGTTTATTTTAGGAACAATTAAGTTTCAAAGCCAGGACATAACCATGGAATCTTCTTCATCCCAGGCCACGAATTTCGGATCATCCGAAGGTGGACCAGTTCCCTCCAAGTGGCTTAGTTTGCCCTTGCCTTTGAGAAAAGTGCGGACCAGCTGTGACCATTTGAGATAGTTTTTCCATTTTGAAGATCTCCAATGGCTGCTAAATTCTCCGACCTTGTATTATTTTCAGGAATTGAGCTTATCTACATGACATTTTAGAAGGGAATATGAAGGGTTGGAGAAGAATGTTTTTCAGATCGATCGAGCCTAGAGCTCTGATACCATGTGAAAACAACGAAAGACCTTTCAGATATCAAGAAAGACTTTCCTGTAGAAAGACTTCTCAGCACCTACCTAGCTGTATATAAGACAGTACATTGAATAATATAAAATAAATATAAGTATGAAATAATTAACGTATTTTCCAACATATATCCTCGCTAATCTTCTCCAGACGTGTTCTAGAAAAGACATTGAGGTAATTTTTATCCTCAAATGCCAATTTGACCAAAAAAATATATGCTATTTTATGTACCCTATCTGACTGGGGTGGTGAAGCAGGTGTTTCTGTTCATTGTACATGCATAGATCATCGTAGAGACCGACGGAGGTTCAGTCTGGAGTTATTGTGATGGTTAAATCGGTGACAGCTCAGAGAAGGTGACGGTAAGGATTTGGAAGAATTAGTAGGTGTTTAATTACATCTTAACAACTTCTGAATGAAATAAAATCTCAACCATGATACTCAGATTTAACAATTCTGAAATCAGTAAGAAAGAATTCTAACCACATACAATATCACCATAACAATTCTGATATTCTATTGATAGTATGCAATGTTATTCTAGCTAATATAATATGCTGATATCCTCAGAATGATATACTGATTTTCCAACAGATACTTAACTAAGATTCCATGCTTTTAAAAATCCCACAGCCCCAATTATTTTGAATATATCATGTTTCTTCACAATTGTGTACATGAAAAGCTCATGACTTCCATAAGTTGATATCGTAGTATCATTTGTCATCCTGTAAATCAGAGGTAGCCTCATATATTTTTAAGGTTAGACCTACTGCTGTCAATATAGAACAGGAAGGATTAGCATTCTGTTATGAGAAAACCATCATCTTGTATGCTGATATATTTCGCTTTCTCCTAGTGCTTCCACCCGCAGTTCTTTTGGGAAAACAGCTGATATGTCCGGGCCAGTTGACACGTCTTTGATCGGCCTAAGCTGAAGACCGCCAATCCATGACAACTTCACAACAAAGAGGTCTTCAAGCCCAATCTGCCTCAGTCACTATTCCTGTTCCCAATGCTATTCCGATTTCATTCGAGATATGGTTAAGTAGTTTGGCCATACATTCTCTGAGAGATTGTTTGTTTTCTAGATAATAAGAGTCGCGCTTTTTTAGGGCTTTTTTCCGAATAAGATGCAACTTTTACTTTTTGTAAAAACTGTTTCCCTTTTTTTTCTTGAAAAGGAAAAGTAATATTGTGCTGTCAATATAGTTGGTACTGTGGGGAATTCTTCTTTTGCCATAGTTTGTCTCAAATTGAGAAGGGTGTATTTGAAAAGGTTCTGAAAACTTCAGTGCATTCCTAAAACAAAATCTATTATGTATGCATCTAATCTGTCTGATTTTCAAAAGTAATTCTTAAGTTTTAACCATATTTGCTCTTTGGTTTTAGGCTTATCTCAGTGCTATAATAGTGTACCTATACGCTCACGACTTCAATCAAGCAGAGAAGTGCCACAATGATTGCTGTCAGTAAGTTGAACTATTACGTTGTTTTCTCTTTGTACATAAGTCATTACTTTGTGTGCTGCCCAGACACTGCCTTGTTCTTGTAAAGTTAGACTGCTTGGCTGATAAGGCTAGCACCTTCATGAAACTTACATGAAGCCATTTTGTACTTGCCATTTTCAATTGTCAGTACTTGTTTGGTTCCCTAGTGGGTGGCATAAACAATCATGGGATAGGACATCCATGGTTCAGCATTGTTTGGATTCACTACCCTGCCTATATTGATGGTCTAATGTTTTTGACTGTAATTTTTGGCAAATTGATAATCGAAAATGTTGAGTGAAGTATTACTAATGGTTATTTTGATGAAAATAGTATACATATAGATTATTAAGCAACTGAATAGTAAAAGATGAAATACTGTCTCCATCCCGTAACATAAGTCCCATTTTTTCTTTAGGTTTTCATATAAATTAAAGAGGTAGATCAATGTCTTAAATTTTAGCTAAACAGTATAAATAAACATTAACTATCCTTAATGCAATAGTTGTGAAATAATGAAAAGTGGTTGAATTGACAATGAATTAAGGCTAAGATGAAAAAGATAATTATTGCTCTGTTGGTAATCTGAAAAGGACATTATGGAACAACAAAATAGAGGCAAAAAAACTTATATCACAGGACAGAAGTGGTAGAATATTCTTCATTGAAAGAATTAACGAACAATGTGAAAGAAAGTAAATTTTGACCTATAATATTTGGTCATCATCTCACCAAGTTTTTATCTCATTTCTCGCATCCTCTTTTGTTCCAAAGAATGATCAAGAAACACTCCAAATACCTGAGTGGAAGGAAGTTGTCCTAAAGAAGATGAGAGCTTTAGAGAGAACCATGCTTAAAGAAGGTGGGGAGATAAAAAGGGAAAAAGGTAGTAGGATGTAAGTGCATGTTTACTTTTCAGTATAATTCATATAGGTCAAACTTGTTGCCAAAGGTTTTATTCAAACCTATGTCATATATTATTTTTCTCTGCTAGCCAAGCTAAATACCATTCGGACTATATTGTCTGCAGCTGTAAACTTGGTGTTGAATTGCCATCTCTCCCGAAAACTTAAGTTGATAGGGGTAGATAATTAATATTTTAAACACTTAAACAGACCTATAAAGAGCCTGGGCCACATGGCACACAAAGGCATATAAATGGCACTATGAGGCCTACAAAGAGGCCCAACGCTTGCACAATATAATGGGATGGAAATGTTGACAGAGGGATTTGATCTCATGACCTACTGCTCTGATACCATGAAGGAATTGAAGAAATATTGAAGGGAATGAATTAAGTTTTCATTACTTTGTGATTGAGTATTTGTACACAAAAAGATTCAATCAGGATCGTAAAATAAAGTCCTAATTAAACTGTAATCTTCTAAAAAAGGAAATAAAACATCAGTTACATATGTAAACAATGGAATAAGTCACAAAAAATATTCTTGGGAATAATCACGTATTAATTTCTAATTCTAATCCCATCAATCATGCGATTTTGTCTTGAATTTCCAACATGATGGAATTGAAGAAATTTTGAAGGGAATGAATTAATTTTTTATTACTCTGTGACTCAGTAATTATACACAAAAAGAATCAATCAGGATCCTATAATCAAGTCCTAATTTAACTGTACATATGTCCTAAAAACAAGAGAATAAATCACAGAAAATCCATGGGAATAATCACGTATTAATTTTTGATTGTAATCCCATCAATCATGCGATCCTATCTTGATTTCCAACACTCCCCCTCAAGCTGGTGAATAAAGATTCTGCATTCCCTGCTTGCTTATATTCGTTTGAAATGCATCCTTGCTAAGCCCTTTTGTAAGAACATCCACCAGTTGACTTTGTGTAGGAACATATGGAGTACAAATGAGGCCACTCTCTAGTTTCTCTTTGATGAAGTGTCGGTCTATCTCAACATGTTCTGTCCGATCATGTTGCATGGGTTTATGTGCAATGCTTATGGCTGCTTGGCTTTCACAATATAATTTCATAGGCCTGATCCTTCTAAGATGATTTTCACCCATAACAGCTCACATTCCTGCAACCATGGCCCGAAACTCAGCTTCTGCTGTTGATCGTGCTACCACACTTTGTTTCTTGCTTCTCCATGTTATGAGGCTGCCACCTAGAAATGTGCAATAACCGGTAGTAGATTTTCTATCCACTTGTGAATGAACAATCTGTGTTTGTATATTTTGAAATACCAACATCCTGTTAAAGGTATAGACATTGTCCGGCCGAGTGTGTTCCTACTAAGAATAGAATAATTCTTATTATGTTTGAGAGAGATTACAAAGTTTAAATAGATAAATACAAGGTGGTCCCAATGGCTAGTAAGCTAATCTAAGATTAGCCGCCACCTTCTTTTTTTGCTTCTACATGTCACCATATTTCCACCAGGATAAGCACAGTGTATCCTAAAGTAGATCTTTTGTCATCAATACATCCAGCATAGTCGACATCAGTGAATAGCTCCGGTGTCATCCGTGCATTCATCTGAAATAGAATTCCACTTCCTGGACTCCCTTTGAGATACATTAAGACTATTTCCACAACTCTCCAATGGCATTCCTTTGGGGTCTGCATGTACCTGCTAACATTAACATCATAGGCAATATCTGGTCTTGTATGGGCCAGATAGATTGGTTTTCCAACAATTCTTTGATATATAAGAGAGGATTAACAAGTTTATCTTCTGGAGCGTTATTTATCCCATGATTAGTCTCAATAGGGGTGTCCACTGGTTTACAACCAAGCTTACCAGTTTCCTTGAGTAAGTCTAATATATACTTTTGTTGTGATATAAAGATGCCTCTTGTTGTGTGAGCAACTTTGATACCTAGAAATTATTTTCAACTTTCCTAGGGCTTTTATATCAAACTCTTTGAACAAACACTTCTTTAAGTGTTAAATTTTTCCTCTAAATCATTTCATCTTACTATAATATCATCAACACAAACAATTATGATACAAAGTTCTCCTGGGCCAGTATGTTTAATGAATAAGTAATAGATACCTCAGTGGCTAGACTTGTAGTAGAGGAACCAACCATCTTTGAATTAGGATGAAAATATTCCTAGAAAACAGGGATAAAAGATATTCCCAGAAAAATTAAGCCTAAAGCTCTGGTACCATGTAAGAATTCAGGAAAAAGATGTTCTTATTAAGAAGATAATGGTTAGAACATCATCTATATAGTCTATATAGTTACAACAAAGGCTCATTATATAGAGAGAGAAGGGTTGTGACGTCGGGCATACCCCAGCGGATCCTCTTTAGGAGAGGGAAGCCATCCAACAGCTAGTTGAATTAGACAGATTTTACTGTTCCTAACAGCTAGTTAGGACAGTTTTACAAGGAGAAATAACTCAATAATTACAAGGAGAAAAACATAAACATAATTAAAAGAGGATGACAAGATTATAATAATTAATCATGATCCAATAAAATAAGTTAACATATTCTAACATAAATGTGATGTCCTACTGCTGGCCTCCATGTGGAGGTGTAGGTTAGCCTTCTTGTAGAGGTTGTTGCTAGCTTTCCGGTGTAGGGTCTGATGTTGCTTGCCATGTTTGCAGCTTGTTGGAAACAAATAAAGCTTATTGTTCCAGCTATGTGGCTTGCTTTCTCTGCAAAAGTGCTGGATGACTTGGGGAGAGAATGTGGTTGGACATTTTATCTAATCACTCCTCCAAAGCTCAAGTCAGTAAACATGGATGAGTGGATGCAATGACCAAATATTGTCTATAAATGTTTTCTCAAAGGATTATTTTAAGAGGGATTACTGCTGTGGGTATGAGAGACTAGTTGAGTGTACATGTTAAATTAAAATATAGTGTACCTCCCCGATGTAGAAATTTGTGATGTTTATAGACGAGGCGGAGATCCATTGTCAGAATATCCGCTTGTGGGATCCAACTGTCCTATATACATATGATTATAATTTTGTCCGAGCTCGTTGTCCGAGAGATCTGTTTGGGGATCGAGCAAAATAAGAGATGTATGTCATGTTGTTGATAAAGACCCACTTATAGGAAATATAAGGCGTATGTCGGGAAACCATTGTAGCCAAAGACCAAGCTGATCAACGGGTGGTCATGGCTCATGAGTAGAGGTCTTGATGATGTAACGAACAAGTCTAGAAGAATACCGGGTTCTGAGATAATCGGTAAAGAAGTCAGGCAAATATGCATCTTGACCTGTCCAATAGCCAGTGCTGACCTATTGATAAAATAGCAGTCTAGATGATGACACGTAAAAGGGAGAATCCATCCTCGTCATTACGTAAGGACACTGTTACCAGCATGCATCCCATCACATCATGTAGATCTTCATTTAGTTCCACAAAAACTGAAATATCCTTTTCTTCTCGGTCACTTGCATTAATTTTTTGCATCTTCTAGGCAAGTCCAGTTATACTCTTCAAATTGATCCAGTCGTGTTAGATAATTACAGTAATATTTCTGATATATTCTCACGTTTAGAACACAAATCCCTAGCAGACTCTAGATTTTTGGCATTATCTGATAAAAGTACGAAATTCTCACCAATTTCAGGTGTCATGGAGCTGATGAGCCATGACATAAACATGTTATTTTCAGTTTTCCATGACCTAAGCCTTGGATCATCAGATTTAGGTGTAACAATTTCATCCATCCGATATTCAATCTTCCTCATTTTCCAACGATGAACTTCAAAACTGTACAAATATTAAGATAGGAATTAAGAGTAGGAAATAAGAGTTTCTTATATTCCAAACTTAGTTACAAATATAGTAACAAGAAGTACTTATAGGACAAAGGTTGTCCAAGAAGAAAAACAGTGAAACAGCTTGAAACTGAGCCTAACGGCTCCTGTACAGTGTTCCCAACGGACACTGTACAGTAATAACAGTTTCAGCCTCTAAGAATGGAAAACATGAAGATTACAAGTAATTACAAGGATTTATGGGCATAAATAAGAACTACTTAAGATAAATTTCAACACCCCTTCTCAAGGTTGGTTGTGTAGAGTGTAGCAACCAAGCTTGCTTGACATATACTGAAACTGAGATATGGAAGGCCCTTTGGTGAAGAGATCAGCCAGTTGGTCTTGTGAGGGAATATATGAGATCAAAATTTCCTGATTCTTAGCCTTTTCCCTGATGAAATGTTTATCAATGTCAATGTGCTTGGACTTGTCATGATGAACAAGGTTCTCAGACATGTTGATGGCAGAAACATCGTCACATAGAAGTGGAACCTTCAACAATTCTAACGTATCTCTCTTGAGTACAGGGAGAGAGATCATAAAAGAGGTCTTTGTTCCTTGTCATATGCTCAGAAGCACCAGGGTCAATAATCCAGCGCTGTTGTGTTTGTGAACAAAAGGCCTTAGAAGTTATACTTGACTGAGCAACAGAAGCAAAGGACACCATAGACCGACTCCCAGTACTGGGGGCAGGATGCAGGAATCTTTTTAGTGCCTCAATCTGTTCATCAGTGAAGATTTGAGTAGAGGTATCCCTCTGTTTGACTGAATGATTGGCTAAAGACTCCTTTCCAGTCCTTGTTCTTGGTTTCCAGTCAGCTAGTTTGCCATGCAACTTCCAGCATGTTTCCTTGACATGGCCAGGCCTCTTACAGTGGTCACACCATGGCCTCTCCTTTTTCCCTTTGTTAGATTGGAAGCCTTTTGAAAGACGAGCAGAACTATCTTGTTGAGGTACTGGTGGTGAATTTCCAGTAGGATGTCACTCCCAAGCATGAGTTTTCTACTGCTTTCTTCATTCTTGACCTCAACAAAAGCAGCTTTCAAGGAAGGCAGAGGAGATCTTCCCAGGATTCTTCCTCTGACATCATCAAGATCAGAATTTAGCATGATGAAAGCAAAAACTCTATATTTTTCAATGAATAACTTGTGGTCTTTTGCAAATTTAGTGCATTTCTGCTTGTGTTCACTGAACAAATCCAGCTGTTGCCATATTCTGCACAGCTGATTGAATTATTGGGTGAAACTCAGCTTGTCTCAGGTCTTTTAACGGAGACCTGAGTTCATAAATTTCTGAGGTGTTGTCCCTAGGTAGAGGTCATGAGCTGCCTCCCAGACTTCAACAACAGTGTTGTAGAACATAAAGTTCTCACTTAGTTCTGGTGTCATAGATCCCATCAGCCAGGACATGATCACATTGTTCTCAGCCTTCCATCGCCTGTATTTTGGATCTTCAGTGGCAGGTTGAGGTGTATCTCCAGTGATGTCCTTTTCTTTCCCGCAGACAAACATGAGGTGAAAACGTGACCAGAAATGGCAATTATTCACATTGAATTTGTGGTCCCCCCATGGATTGAATGACATTTGTTCCTAAGACAATTCTGGGTTTTAAAGAAATCGGCCTGAAATTTGAGATATTTTAGGACATTGTACAGTAAAAACCGTTTCAGCCCCTAAGATAGGAAACAAGAAGATTACAAGTAATTAAGGGCATAAATAAGAACTAATCAAGACAAATTTCAGCAGTAATCGAATGTGATCATTTTAGGTGGTTATTCCCATTTAGTTTGTGACTAGTGGGAAGATTCACACTTTTCTGCCTCCTGCATTTTCGGTTTGAAGTGCTTCAGATCTGGAAGTCACTTCTGATGTGGTGGTTGATTGTTAATCTGTTGTCATGCCGTACTTGGTCATGGAGGCGAGTTCTTAACGATGCTGAGATGAAACTGATACCATGTAGAGAATTAAAATTAGAGAGAGATGGAGATGAAAATGGGTTTTTATATCACAAACGTGGAGGTACAAGCTGTTATATATGTATATATATATACAAGACAATGCTTCCCTAACAGTTTAAGCTGTTTTTGTTTTTGTTCTTTTTCCTGAGGTTTCAGATCTATAGATACCCAAGAGATTCTTGTTTTTTGTGGGATGCTATTCAAGAAATTGCTCTATTAACTTGCTCTGACAATACTATTGCAGGGTTGACAGCTTCTTGAGCAGTGATCAAAATCGTGCTGCAACCAAACTTCTTTCTGCTTATACTGAAGGAGATGTCGATGAAATCAAACGCATTGCTCAATCAAGCACCATATCAAATCTTGATCACGTGGTAATTTTTCAATTTAGTTTGCATGCTTTTCTTCCTTTTTTAATTTTATTTTTATTTATTGATTAGATGATCAGTGCAGTAAGCATGTTGATTAGGGTTCAGAATCATGCTCTACAAATTTTAGCTTACATGTTACATGTCATTGCCATTAATTGTATAATGTACAGCTTTACCAATTCCCTTCACTGAATACTCTAGAAGGCTACAACCTCTCTTAATATTGTTGTAGTAATAACCAATTTATTGTGCTTTTACCACTACCACACCTGCTGGAGATGAAGGTGATTGGAAACAAAAAATTACAATGTAAAAGTTTCATTTGGTTAGATGCACTAGCCCATTTTCTTACAGCAATAAGGACATGTCAAACTGTGTTTTTACCCCCCACTATTCGTCTTATTAAATAAGGGGTGGATGGGGTTTAGGTTTATTTTTTTGCAGGTGTGTGTGTGTGTGTGTGGGGGGGGGGGGGGGTGTGGGGGGCTGAGGGGATTAGTGGATTTTTTAAGAATTTTCTTGAGGGGGAAGGCGGCGGGTGTGTTTGTGTGTGTGTGTATATATATATTCTTTGTTTTTCTGTGTTTTCTTTAATGGGTGAAGATGAAGTAGGGGGTATCATAGTCACAAGGGTAAACTATTTCAGCAATAAAAGGTGTTAGTGTTTAAGAATTTTCTTGAGGGGGAAGGCGGGGGCATGTGCCCCTTGTGGAGATAAGTGTGTCCGCCTCTGGATAACAGCCTCGTTGAGTACTACCTCTATAATAATTTTTGCCTTCAGGATGTGTTTCTTGACCAATCAAGCAAAATCTATGTAGTGCTCCTTCATTCAGAAGTAGTAATTAAATGCAAAATATCTCTACAAGTATACAAAAATTAAATAGTAATTTATTACTTGTTTGAATGTGTTGGTAGTTTATGGTCTTATGGTGCTTGTTGATGGCTAGCACTTTTGTGTTGCCACTAGTACATTTATGCTCATAGTTTCCTTTGCTGTCTTTTCAGTAGGGTAGGAGGGAGATTACTACTTTTGTTTGTTTTATGTTATAGCTAACAAATGTTTGTTTATTGACACTTTGTCTCCGGCAAACCCCTGCTACATAATCCGATATGGCATCAAACACTCCTGCTTAGTGGCAGATTAAAAATAAAAAAAATCAAATCAATGGACGTTTAAGTCACACGATTCAAAGCATATAAGTAATGATTGTTCTATAAGTGTTTTCGTATTTATAGTCACATATCATTTGTAATACTCCTAAAGTAAAACATAGTAGTAGTGAAAACGACGTCAGTTTTTAGGTAAATGTTTTTCTTTTACCGCTTGTTCCTCCTTACAGATTATCAGGCTTGCTAGAAAACTACCGACAGGAGATGTGACAAGGTTCAGAAAAGATGCATTAGAAGAAGAACAAGAGCCCTTTGATGAAAACGATCTTACCTGATCACATCATACAATGTAGCTTTTTTACTCGATCGAGCACACGTATCAAATGTGAATATTTTGTGGGATTATGGGCTTCATTCTCCGATACAATCGGGGTTATTTTTATTTTATTTTATTTTGGTGTGTGTATTGTTTAGTTCACACTGGTTGGGAGTATGAAAAACCATGAATTGCTTTTGAATTGAAAAGGCTTTTGCAAGACTTTATTTTTGTGTTGGTTGTTATTCACTTTGTAAAGGCCATCTATCCAGCATACTTAAAAGAAAAGCAATTTTATTGAATATAGGTGTGGTGTGATTTACAGTGTGATGATATGTTTCCTTCTTGTGTTTATGGTTTAATAATGTAAGTGATAAAATATATACTCTCTCTCTCTCTCTACTTGTGTCATTTTTAAAGACACTGTGATGTACTTTTACTTAAAAGTCACTTCTGATTCTAGGTATATGTCCTATATGGTCATTATTGAATAAAGTGCTGTTTTTTTAATTTATTTATTTAGAATATTCAGATTTTTCCTGCGTGATACATTTTGGTAGAATATATGTTTGTTTTGCATATAAATTTACCGGCTTTTAACGATTTTGTGACATCATGTTTTATCATCACACAAAATTCTCTTAAAAGTGACATTTTTGTGACTTCATGTTTTATCTTTTTATCAAAATTGACTTATCTTTAAAATAATATTTTGTGATCTTATGTTTGTTTGTTTTGTTTGTTTTTTTTTTTAGATTTTAGGACAATTTCAAATATTCAGTTAAATTTTGACGTTAACTTTAGACGGAAATTTGATATTGTGCTAAAAAAAAAAAAAAAAAAAAAAAAAAAAAAAAAAAAACATAAGATCCTAAAATCATCATTTTAAAAGATAAAGTCAATTTTGATACTGACAGAAAAACGTGGCGCCCTAAAATCTAGTAAGTTCTTTAAATTTACCATTGCTTTCTGCAGCACTACATGATTCATGCAGATTTTTAAACTTTATTGCAAGGTCCCAAATAAATTTGGTATGATGCCTTTAAAGGCTTCCTCGTAAACCGTGGTTGCTGCAATTCTAATCAACTAACTATAAAAAAAAATTCAAATATATTCTCGACTATATGAAAAAAAAAAAAATAAAGGAAAAATCGGTCATTAACTTATAAAATGTAACCCCTCTACACTTTCGTAAGAACCTGACACATTCAAAACGAGTTATGTGGGGCAAACACAATTAGTTCTAGGGTTTAACTCAGGTAACACAGAGCAGGGACGGTTCGAGAATTCATCAAAATTTGATAATTTTATTATAGCTAAATTCATCAAAATCAAATATACATCCGAACTTTTTTAGTCGAGTCAAGCTTGAGCCTTAAAGAATATCGACTCGACTCGGCTCGATTACACCCCTAAACAAATAGGGGCCATATAACCGATTTGGCTTTTCATAGTTGATTTTCAATCGAATAATAATGCTAAATAAAAGACGACCAACTGTGACAGACAAACACGAGCGCAGCCTCTACAGAGAGATGCTATGCACAATGAAAAACCAATACAAATGCTAGAGTTATCTCACTCTAGTATTCATTTATTTTTTCCTTATATTATCGAGTCACGGTCATTTATACATTCACACGACCGATCCATGTCGTCGTCGTCGTTTTATTGCAAAGAAACTATTACTCAACCTCTCAACATGATGTTACACTTACAGAGCAAACCGACCGGAGGGTTGAAAAAAACATTTTGAGGGTTGAGGTAAAACCAGAAGGGTGGTTGTCTGTACATACCTTGTGGAAACAGAAATCCATTTCAAGAAGATTACACAACAATGTATATACATTCAAGAAAGAGGAGGTTTTAGCACATTTTCATTTGGATAAACTAACTAACTAACTAGGGTAAAGATCCATTACTTTGGAAGTAGTCTTTGAATGCAACTTCTTCACCTTTTCGGGAACTTGTAACCATTTCTTGATGAGTTCAAATACTCTCTTGTCTCGTAAGAGCCCACGATGACTGCAATCAATTCCTACTCTGTCCACCGCCTCGAAATTGTCCGCCTACACCATGAAACAAACAAGACTTCAATAGTCAGTTGTTGCCTCGAAAGCTCTGATACCATGTGAAAAGCAAGCATGGCTTCTTGGAGGTTTTCCACACAGATTAAAAAAGGGTCATAAGTTTTAGATGATAAAGTCTAAAATACCTCTTTGACTATCATGAACGTAAAGTTTGAATAGTTTTGTCAGTAGCTATGCCGTATTTTGTCATGGAAATGAGATTCTATTGGCTCAAAAAAGGCTCTGATACCATCGACAACAATGATATGAAGAGAAGTAACGATTCTCATTTTATCGGATACAAAAGGTTCCTCTGTCTCAAAATATACGTATTTTTAGGGACATAAAACCCATATTACGAGATGATATATATATGAAAAATTAAATCAACAGTAAATGTTCAAAAAAGGTACCTTTGCTGATTCCGTGGGAACAGTGCCATCACCATCCACATACGAGTACTTGGGCTGGAAAAGGAAAGCGAATCAAATAAGACAATGTCAAGATTAAGCGCTTACCATTCTACTAAAACCAATTGGTGCCAGTAAAGGCGCTACTTTGTTTCTTATACATTAAGAGTGTGGGCAATCATGTTAAGATCAAGCGCATACCATTGTACTAAAACCAATTGGTGTTAGTAAAGGCGCAACTATATTTCTTTAGGCATTCAAGAGTGTGGGCAATCTGTCCCAACACCCCCCCTCATCTGGCCAACACTTGCACAATTTTTCATTCAAGAGTGTGGACAATCTGTCCCAACACCCCCCCAAGTGTGGGTAATCTGTCCCAACACTTGCACAATTTTTTTTTTTTCAAATAATGTTCCAACCAGGGTTCGATCCCGTAACCTCTGGCTCTGATACCATGTCAAGATCAAGCGCTTACCATTCTACTAAAACCAATTGGTGCCAGTAAAGGCGCAACTATATTTCTTTAGGCATTCAAGAGTGTGGGCAATCTGTCCCAACAGACAAACTCGAATTGATATGAAGAGAAACAAAATTAACTAGTAGCGAAAGTAAGGCAGTTAAGTGGAGATACGTGGATACAACAGATGTTGACAAAATTCATAATGCGGATTTTGCTAATAAATAAAACTGAAAGCAAGAAAATGGGAAGTTAAAGTTACCATTGTGTGGCATATATCAGAGCTTTCAATCACCGGAGAAGACTCTGTTCCATAGCTGCAGTAAAAGGGTATATTTGAGAAAATCTATACTAGTTTTACTGGAGAATTGATGCTTCTGTCACACGTAATGCAATCAAAAACCGAATGCGACACCAATAGGAATAAGAGTACACTGTCAAAAAGCCTATCCAGGTTTATATTGTTAATGGACTGTGAATAGTGAAAAATCTTGTTTTTATTACATTATTACATTTCAAAAGAGCAAAGAAAAGGAAAAGTGACTAAGCTACTAGCCAAAGACCATGAACTATTTGACTGTAGAACAGCTAGATTTCGCGTCGTACCCGAGTTATTAAATTTTTACATTGATATAAGATTTCTCGTTTTTATCCTTAGTAAAGGGTCACAGGTAGATGTCGCACTGACAGGTAACACCTTTTTCTATTTTGGTATGGCTAAGGATGTATTTTTAGCATTAAAGAAGTGATTTGTAGATGTTCTTACTTAAAGAGCAAGACATCGCATAATATAAGCTCAACTATAAACAAAACGTTAGCACGTTGGCTAATGAATACAACTTGTAAATCACTTCAAACATCTAAAATAGAACATATAACGAAGCAGATCAATTTCAAATGCTTGGGTAATATTGAGCATGAAGTATGCTACTTTTACATACCAAACATCAAAAGGCGTATCACATGATGTTCCATAGATGTTATAGAAAGAAATCCCTTCCGGCAATTGAGCACTGTTGAGGATTCGGCGAGTCTCTTGGGCCCACTTAAGAATGGACTTATTAAAGGGCAAAGCAATTTTTTTCCCAGCAAAATTTAACTGCAATACAATATGAATTAAATTTTGCCATATGCCAACATGGTATGACAATGATTGTAGTGTCTTGAAAACAATAAAATAAAACCCTTCCGCGGTTAATCTAGAAGAAACACCACAAGTAATGATACAAATACAAGAGGGAATGAACCTAATACTTTTAGTACCTTATTATTTATGTTCCCCATGTTTGCACCTAACACTTAGTACCTTATTTGTCATACAATTAGAACACTTAAAAGAACACTAGTGGATCTTCAGTTTTGTTCCCCTGTGTTTTATATGGAAGTTCAAGAAGTTTGACTATGATGTAGTTTGTTGGAAGTGTCGGTTCCTAGGGCATAGTGTTTATAATTTTTAAAATGTTATTTTACTGTTTTACCCTTGTTATGTAAAATAAGGAGTGTCTTGGGCTCCAAGTTAGTTTAGTCGGCCAAGTCGACCTAGAAGATTCTAAGTCGGCTGGTTTGGCCTATTTATTCCAGTTTTCTGTAATTCTGTTCATCATCAATAAAAGTATATTTTCTACTCTAAAATTCTACATGGTATCAGAGCAGGAGGTCATGGGTTCAAACCTTGTTATCAACATTGTTTCCCAATTATATTGCGCTAGTGTTGAGCCTCTTTTTTGGTCTTGTAGTGCCTTTATATGCCTTTGTGTGCCATGTTGGCCCCGTCTTGTTATAGACCCAAACTTGAGGGGCGTCTTGAAGTGTTTAGGATGTTAATAATTTACCTCCCCATCAGCTTAAGCTTTTGGGAAAGATGGTAATTCAACATTGTTATGCACACGCGATCTTTTAAAGCAAGAAATTGCACAGCCCAATTTTTTTAACTTTAAAAAGTAATCAGCTGTACAGATTTGGGAAAGAAGATGGAAATAATATATCTTCTTATTTCAAATGAATAGAGTACAAAGTATTCAGTCAAATTATTTCAAGAGAGGTCTTAGCAATTCCACGATAGGGTCACCTGTGAGTGTATCTCCTTTGTGTAACACCAATTCCATCTTTAGGTCTACACTGCTAAGATGGAAGTGGCATGAGTCTCATTCAAGCTGGATACATAACTTGTCAACTGCGGATGCTTGACCAGCTTGAGTCTCATTATGTTGGGACAGTAACTGCATAAGTGCATCCAACTGCTCTTTACTGGGGAGGCTTGTTAGTGGATCAAGCCTTCTTCTATTCTTGCTACTTTGGCATGACTTTCTCTGTTCACACCTTGCTTTGTACCATCATTTCTAGCTTTTCCTGTCTTCCAGTTGTCTGGTATGCCATGCAATTTCCAGAAATTTTCTCTGGTATGTCCCATTTTCTTGCAATAATTGCACCAGGGTTTGTCTCCTTTGTCCATGTTCGGTCTTTTTGCCAGAAAAGCAGAGCTCTCTTGAGTCTGTATGGTGCCACTTCTTGTCTCACTTCTGAGAACATGGTTTTGATGGGTGTTAGGAGCTTTGTTCCAAGAATTCTGCCCCTTACACCATCAAGATCCTAATTGAGTCCCATAAGGAACTTAAAAATTCTTTTTTTTTCTGAGATATCCTTGTACCTCTTAGCATCTTCCTTACAATTCCAATCCATATACCTCAAAGGCATTTATCTGTTGCCATGATTGAGACAGAAGGTTAAAGTACCTTGAGTTCTTGATGTTGCGCCTCAACCTCACACAATTTGGATGTATTGTCTTTCATCGAATACATCTCTTTCGTTGCATTCCATATTTCCGTTGCAGTCTCACACGTCAAAAAATCTTCACTGATTTCTGGGTTCATTGACCCAATCAACCAAAGGATATAACCAAATTATTTTCTGCATTCCACATTTTAAATTTTTGCCTGTGAGATGTTCATCCTTTCCTCGACCAGTGATGAACATCTTCACGGACCTTGATCACTTTAAACAATGTTCTAAAAGACGCTAGGCGCTAGTAGGACGGAGGTGGGGCGCCTAGTGCCTAGGCAGCGACTACGTTATTATTTTTATTTTTTATTTTTTAAATAATACTATGGTTGTGCAACATAAATCAATAAATCATAAAACATAAGTATTAGGAAAAGTGTCAAAAGTACAAAAACACATGAGATTAATTAAAATAAGTCTAAGAAGTAAGAACTTCACCTCAAGAGTTCTTCATGTTAAAAAAAAAAAAAAAATATATATATATATATATATATATATATATATATATATATATATATATATATATATGAAGCCCTAGCCGCCTAGACGCGTCCACCAGCCTAGGCGCGCAAGCAGCCCGCCTAGAACCTCCTAGGACCCGCCCAAGACCCTACCCACCTAGACATGTCCGCCTAGGGTGTAGTCGGAGCGGTGGGTGGCCGCCTACACCGATTTTGAGAACACTGACTTTAAATAATTCGACCCGTTCAGTTTGTGACCAGACATGGTCACTGGGGCCGGTCAATTCCTCATGACCCTGCTCCGGCAGTGTTGTTTACCGGAGTGAAAGGATTTCGGAAGTGACAGAGTTATTGTCAGCCATGTTAGCTTCATGAAGATGAAGAGAAAATAATTGAATTAAGAGAGAAAAAGCAATAGCGAGCTGTAGTCAAGCGGTGATTGGCTCTGACACCATGCGAATTTTCAGTAGAAAGATTTATTATGTTTTTGGCTCCTCAATGCATATACAAGATTGACACCGCTCTTTGGCTTGGCAACGCTCGTTATTATGAACGGATAAATTCGCGGTTTTAGCTTGACACTAGTCAACTCTAGCTCGAGAAATTTTTGCCACTTTGGTGTCCGGAATGGAGTACGTTCGAGTGCATACGCTTCCGCCTGTAGCTTATCATCACCATCATCCTTGGTGCTAGACTTCTCCAAGCACTCTTCCATATTGTCATCACGCATCTGCATGTTAGTTTGTTCCACAATGCAAGAATCTACAACATCAAAGGAAAAACAGTCTTTCGTTTCATCGTAAGGGTGTTTAGGGTGATAGATTCATCATTCACCCTCATTGTGATTTCACCCTTTTGCACACCCAAAAAGGCTCTCCCTGTAGCCAAGAATAGTCTTCCTAACAACATGGGTCCTAGCACTCTCGTCCATGTCTAAGACATCAAAATAAACTGCCGGGAAGGTGAATTTGTCAACTTGGACTTGAACGTCCTCAACTACTCCATCGGGGTTACCCAATAGATCGGTCGGCCATTTGTAGGCCATCCTAGTGTACGAAATTGTACCCAAACCCAGGTTGCATATAAGTTTTAAGTGACATCAAATCAACGCTAGCACCAAGATCACAAGAGGCTCCATCAAACTTAATAGGACCTATAGAGCAAGGAATGGAAAAACTACCAGGGCCCCACAGGCTTGCTCCAACTGACAGGAAGAACGGGCCTAATAAGTTCCACTTGATGATGGCTTTCCATGTAATATCCAACACGACTCAACAGTGTGCTTTGTTCTCCCACAGTTAGAGCACTTACGATCCTGGTTTCCTCTTGTTCTTCCACCTCCTCAGAATCCTCTTCTACCTCTTCCTTGTGGATATCTACCATCTCTGCTTCTTATTGGACTTAAGGAAGAGAAATTAGGAACTACTAAAGCTGTCTTCTCTTCAGTACTTCCATTGAATGTGATTTTTATTGATTGTTGCTCGCTGCAATCTTGCGAAAACTTCAGGTAAGGAGGGTAATGCACTACCTCCAAGCAGCTGTGAATGGACAGCGTCATAATCTAGCCTTAAGCCAGCCAAAAACCGAACGACATCCATGTCATTCCTTTCTTTTTCCATGACAGCAACGGCTGTTGAATGGGGCAAATACATATTTCTCTCTTCACATATGCTCATCACATGGGTGAAATCATCTTCTAAATTTATTCTTTCCTTATTACAAAGTGAAGAATTGTTTGCGATTATCATACTGAAGTTAAATTTTCATATCCCGAGTACATGTGTTGCTGCAGCCTTGCCCACATCTTCTTAACAGTGTTAAGGTACAGTAATGTGGTGCTAATTGTAGGCTCAATACAATTCAACGGTACAGATGTCATTGTTCAAACGACATCTAAATTTGATTCATCACGGGAACCATGAAGGGCAGAACCAATTCATGGAGATAAGTATTGTCAACAAGTACGACAATGCTTACCGTTCTTTACTCAAATTTGAATATCATCCAAATAGCCACCACCCCAGCCCCAGGTCATTTATAGTGTTACTATATTGCTATTGCCAATTTAAAAATGTGAGCAATAGATGCTAAGCCAAAAGAAAAGAAAGAGCAAGAAAACCAAGATTAACATGAAAGAGGATCTTTTTTGCAACTAATATAAACAAGAAATAGCACCTCATTATTTCTCAATGCTTCATCAAACAGATAGAAACTTTCTTCAGGGCTATAGGACTCCATTACAGCTGAAGTTTCTCCGTCAACAGATTTACTCCTCCATACTTGTATCTCTGGCTGTCTTTTCCACTTGAACTCTGGATTTGGCAACATCTCATAGATGGATGGGCATTCAACAACCTATAAACGACACCGTGCTCATGGGTAAGTAAATTCCAAGCTCAAACTCACAGACAAACCAATAGAATAAAAAAGGAAAATATAAAGCCACCGACATTTTTATTGGCGATAACAAATAAAAAGATGGAACTCAAACACAGAAACAAATGTTTTTTCCATTATTTCCATCACTACAGCATTGATCAAGTTTAGGTGCATAATCAAACAGGAATAAACTCCCTACAAACCCAGAATCAAACTACATATAAGTCATTCTATCACAATTTTGTTTTGTCTCTTAATGTATGTCGTTATACAATACCAAGAGAGCATTAATTAACATTTTCCCTCATCTTACCCCTAATTTATATCCATCCAACCACTTTTGGTTACTTTACAACTATTGCATTAATGATAGTCAAATGGTGTATTAGGCATTATAGTCGTAAATTTATGACATTTAACTACTTTCTTAAACTATGTGAAAACTTTCGAATGATTTGCATTTAGGGACAGACAGAGTACTCAATAACTTATGAAGAAAATTAACTAACAAATGAATAAATAATGCAGAGTTTACTAATATCAAAGTCTTAAAGTGCCAAACTAGTGCAATTTCTTCATATTATACGGAAGTAGTAATCCAATGAAAATCGGCCTATAAATTGACTTAAATCTTCAACACATGCTGGCTAACCATAACTTAATATTGTTGATGATTTACCCTTAAAGATAGCCTTATCTCACCAAAATCCAAGCGAATCCTTCATCAATAAATTTCCTGACCAATTTATGACAGCACGTTGATGGAAAGTACAAATAATTACTTATTCAGATGGAATGAACTCAACAACCGAGTTATATCGATCAAATGCATGTACCAGGGTGATCTCAGTTTGAAGTGCAGTATGCCAATGCCAAGTTCTAGAAAGTATCCGTCGATAACACAGCGGAACTTGCAAAATTATAAATATATATATATTTAAACTGGACATACTGGATAGAGGAAATTCCGGTAACACATACAATTCATTATTCCAAGTCCTTTACCGCTTAAAACTTGCACATAAAGCATAATGAAACAGAAAAATTACCAATTGATGCATCGACCATCTTGAAACAAAAAAGTAGCTCTGAAAACCTTCAACAAACTGCAATCCAGTTAATAGTGAATCATTCACACATCCAGGTGACCCTGCTATCACGGACAAATGTTAAGTTTTCAATAACATTTTTTATAGAAACTGAAAGGTTAAAAACAAACACTTAAAATAAAGATCCACAAATACAAAAGTGCTTCTGTGCTTGTTATGTAATCCTTAATAAAAGGCGATGCCTCTTCTTGAACGTCTTTCAAGAATGACTCCAAATCTTAGCAAGCTGTCCATGATGAAGCATTCTTCTAGAAATGAGGGTAAACTACCAGAATTTCACGACAACGTCACACTCTAGCTCTGTAATTCTACAGCAGGTACGACCCCACATCTCGTCTAAAAATTTATGTCTTTTTGACCTTTCGGTTTTTCCCCATAATATATGTCATTTTAGGATATACCATTGGAGCATTTATTACAGGTTTCTTCCTCTTACCCCTAATTTATTATCGATTCCACAATTTTTCATCACTTTCCAACTATTGCACTAATGATAATCCAAGGGTGTTTTAGACCTTTGACCTTAAAATATATGACATGCTTTCATTTTCTTAAACTGTGAGAATACTATAAAAGCTTTATAAATTGGGACGGAGGGAATATAAAGCAAATTTTTTCATCCAAATAACATAATTCACTCTCTCATACTTTTTCCCTCACATTACACAAAATCCACTTTATGCGGCATGATATTCGATGCAATTCAAACAATATTTTAACCAAAAACGAATAAGAATAAAGATGAATTAATTCATCACAAAATGTCATTTTCTGGACAAAAATAACATTAGATTATGTACCGAGTTAAAGGGAAGATAAAAAACAACAGAAGCAACTCGACTGGATTTTAACTGCAAGGTGAAATCACATAATACAGGGTTTCCTCACCCACAAAGAGCACACAACCACAATGGGGACAAATGCTTTAGTTGCTAGGGACTAACATATTCTGGGAAGAATCCACGATACACAAAATTTTCACGTTCAGCATGTATAAAGAATCGGAAAGAGGAATTTACCTTGAAATGGGGTAGCAATGGTAATCCACTTATTCACATACTTGGCAAACACCTATTAATGCATAGATTACATAATTTGGTCATGCAAGCCCTAGCATACGATAATTGCAGATCAAAGCTGAAAGTTAAAAACTTTTAATATTCATCTCCAACTTATACCACAAAGTCTTTCCATAAAAATAAAAAAAAAATTCTGGTTTACAATTGAAAAAAGTCCGCCCCATAGAAACATACATTTCTAAGCCTCGCAAGAATTAAACCTTACTTACATCACTATAAAGGCTTATGAAGCATGAAACTAGCAATCCACCCATTGAGTGAGAAATAAGATTGACTTTTCTGCCTCCTGACGCTTTATAAGCAGCAGTCAACTTCTCCTTAAGGCCATCCATTGCCTTTCCAATTCTGTTATCACATTAAAGAATGAAAAATCTTTTATTTTCCAATTCTGTTATCACTTATCATATGACTTTTAAGATGAAAGTCCACACATAAAAGAGTAGGCATATTTAGAAACTTCATGGAAAAAAAAAAATTACCTATTACTTTGACGAAAGTCAAAACCAAAACCAAAAAGTGTCTGCCCTTTCTTGTAACCACATCCAACGAGCATATCAATCATATCGTGGAAGTGGTACACCTCAGTCAAATGTAGCAACTTAACAAACTGAAAGAATCACACCGACAAAGAAAAGAAAAACTACTTAAGAGCCTGTTTCCCTGGAGATAAGACGATGAGGATTACAAACCCAGAAGCAGCATCCCAAAATGTCATGCAAGGATAAATACATACAATAAAAAGATCATCACTTTACGATGCTTTTGTGCCACCAAAAACATTTATCCTCGCACAGTGTTTGCATATTAGCTTAAATCAAACTGCTTGAATCTATTCTTTGTCCCCTCTTGCAGATGTCACTAGTTATGCTGTAACATTATCCCTCACACTGATTAAAAGCATTCAACTTATACCTCCAATTTTTTTCTCTTGTTTTACATCTTTTATTTATTTATTTGAATTTAGCAGAAGGATTAGGCTTGTTTTGGTCCCTTTTCCTTTGTCGAGAAGGAAACGATAGAACATTAGGCTCATTTCATTCAACTTTTGAAAAATCTGAGTTTTTTCCCGTCACCAAGACCATGACCGCATACGACACTAGTGATCCCTTCTATGGGTGGAAAACATATAAGTTAATTAAGTCAAAGAAAAAGAATCATATGTCCATATTGTCTTGAATATATAAAGCTACATTTACAAAAAAGAACCTATGATAATTGGTAGTAAGAGAAACATCATGATCACTGAACAGACCATGCCAAGCAACCCTATATAACAACAATGGGGGAAGAGGGAGGTAGAAAAATAATCAGAAAAAAGTTCCTGATCAATAGCCCATAGAATGTCAAAGACCCGAGGATTTCTTACTAATAATACGCAAAAAAATTGACTACCTTTGCTATGAAAATGCTATTAATAAGTAACACTTTAAATCCCAAAATACATCAATCACGTTGCGCTCTGTGCAGTGCAAGGATTCTAGAGTTGAAGCCTATGTTCGAGTTAAAGAGTATTTTTGACTGATATAGCACAACACAAAAAGCCTCCAAGAAACTCCCTAAGACATTGACAATTGACTTGTAACCAGTAACCACTCCAACTAATACCCACAAAATCAGTTGCAAACAACAATCTATCCTACCTTCCAGACAAAAAATAACACTTATTCTCACCATTATTTTTTTCTTAACTACTTTTAAAACCTCTAAAAAAAAACTAAAACATGTATAATCGGAAAAGTCTATTGGCAATATATATTTAAATTCTTCTATTATTTGGAAGAAATAATTAGAAAAGCCTGATTAGCTAAATAACACACTCAGCTCTAAAAAAATATATAAATGAATCCGTAGAAGGGTCTAAAATGTCACACTAACATAGATTTTAGCAAGAACTTACCAAAGAAGGGTCTAAAATGTCAATGGCATACAGCCCATAATCATCTTGTGGCACCACTATTTCAGTGCTATCATCCAAAGACTCCACATAGCCTTAAAAAGCAAGAGGGGGGAAAAGAAAAAATCAAACAAAGAGAGAGAGAAATACATGTTCAACAATCACCATCATCAAATTCCCGCTTTTTTTTTTTTTTTTTTATTTTGGAAGATTAATAGAGTTCATATTCATGCCTGTTTTAGGATTATAAAGGGACCAAAGCTTCTTCTTGAACTCCATATCAGCAAGTAGAAGTCGAACCCAGACCGGGACTCCAACCCGAATTTCTTGGGCTTCGAGTTGAGTATAGACCCGCCAACACCCGAAACCAGAAGAACCGGGTCACGGTCTGCGACGTCGACATCGGCGTCGGAGGTCGAACTCCGGAAACAGCAGCAGAAGGAGTCTGCTGTCATTTTCATTAGAGAAAAGAGTAACCGAAACGGGTGGGACAAGATATTCGGAGGGAGAGACGCTGAGTCTCGTCTCACCTTTATTTACTTGCAACGATATATAGTCAACTATCACTAATAACTGAAGATTGATTGCGTGTCACGTTTGATTATTTCAGTGTATCACGTTTGATTATTTGGCGAGGGTCGTTCTCTATCAGGGGATTTCACTAAGAGGGAATCGCTTACGGCGAGGATCTCGACCACACGGAGTGCTCCTCGGTGGAATACACAGCCGTCTCGTGTGTGAAATTGTGTGGCCCAGATGCTACCACGTAGAGATTAGCTCCCAAGAGAAGTCCCTAGGATATAATTTTCCCAAAACTGAAGATTGATTGCGTGTCATGTTTGATTATTTCCATCAGCTAGAAAACTCTAGGATTGAATGTCCATCCCTCAGGGAATAAAGAATATTGTCGTAGTTGATGTGACACAAGGGTTGAATTTCTTTTTAGTGGTTATTAGTTATAAGGCCGTCGCTAGCGATTTAATGATCATTTAGGACACTCTAAAATCTTATTTAGTTATAAGGACGGTCTAATTTTGGTCTTTATGCCTCCACTTCACGAGCGTCTCTCCTTCTTTCTCTTCCTTTATATTCGTACAACATAATGAACAAATACTATTATTCAACAACTCTCCACAATCTCTGTTCTTTATCGTCTCTGTAAATTATTATTTTAATGGTGAAATAATTCAAACTCAGAGGTCATTTGGTTTAAAAAACCAAGCATCTCCTCTCCAATCCCCAATGCCCAGCAGATTCTTCTTTCCCTTTCTAACTATTATAATTTCTATTTTGGGGATTTAATTTAGTTATTTTGTTTCACAGTTTGAGTTGGAAGAAATTGGTACTTTTTCCTTCTTTGAATTAAATTATTATCAATTGTTTAGAATATGGAGAATTGGAAAGAGGAGGATTTGAGGGAGCTATGGGCGGATGCTCCACTTGGAATGACGAAACCCGGTTGGGACCCGAACGATGTGGATGATGAAGAGATTGAAGTTATTAACAAGATGATTGAAAGAGGTGAAGAACCGCCAATTCAGCCGTTTTATGTGCCATATCGGAAGTATTATCCGGCTATTCCGGATGATAATTATGATGTTGCTAGTGCTAAGGCTGCAATTGAGGAGTTGGATAGATTGATGAGTTTTTGACTTGGGTTAGCTACATTTTTCAAGACGGTAAAGACGTAAGTATAATTCATTTGATCATTTATTTATCTTTGCATGTTTGTTTTCATTGTTGCTTGAAGCTAAATTACAGAGAAGTGGGCATGAATGTGAGTGAATTTTGTCAAAATTTGATGATATTAACAGTTTGAAGTAGTTGATTTGAGTATAGAACAATCATATGACTGGTTTTAAGTGATACCGAGTACTTGATTTGGTTCTTTCTTTGGAAATTTGATATGTTTGATGTATATTAGTGCTTTGTGTCAGCTTCTTGTTTATACATGTGTATATATATGTATGTATTTCTAAAAGAAAAAAGATGATCCTCATTTACTTATGGTCTCCCTGTGTTTATATGCATTTTGACAAACAAGTGTAAGCTCAAGAACTACCGAATTAAGAAATATTTTTACGATTTACATGCTACTTGATGGAGTGACATTGATGATCGATCGCAGGACATTCTTGACTTACGCAGTGACATTGATGTCTGATGAAGGGACATTAATGACTTATGCAGTGACATTGATGACTTATGCAGTGACATTGATGTCTCAAGCGATGGCATTGATGACTTATGCAGATGACATTGATGTCAAGCGGTGACACAATAACATGTCTAGAGAAACATTGAGCATTCATAGATTGTGTTTTACTTATTAGTTGACAAAGTGTATTTGGGTGCTTATAATAGATGATATAGTCCCTTTTGCTTTCGCAAGCACAAGTCACGATCTAGAGGCTCTTTATTACCTTCTTATGGGTTTCACTCACCATGGTGGCTTACAATTAAGTCTTTTGGTTTAGTGTCGCTTATAATAGCTGTGGATACTCATAGTTTGGGGTTGTTTTTCTTTTCTCTTATGGTTGTCTTTGTCCTGCTTTTGGGTTGCAGGTCGATATAAGTGCTTTGTGGCATTTGGCTAGCGTGGGTTTCGTATTGGAGCCGGTTTATGGGCTTGCAACTATGAAAAAAAGCTATTAGTTGTTAAAGGCGGGTGACCATGATAGCTTTCAACCTTGTTTTTGGGTATATGGCTATTTGTGGCTGATCACACTATATTCTCATCAGTTGTGGTTAATGGTGGGGATAATCATGGTGTGCTTACAAGAATTATGGTTGGTGGATTCTTGGTTGGGTTGCTAGTGATAGTTAATCTAGCTGGCCTATTAGTGCAGAGTGTGTTTTACTATGTGTGCAAGAGTTACCATCATCAAGAGATTGAGAAGAGTGCCCTCTATGATCATCTTGGTGGTCTCGGCTTATGCAGGTGACATTGCTGACTTATGTAGTGACAATGATGACTTATGCAGGTGACATTGATGTACGATGCGGTGACATTGATGACTTATGCAATGACATTGATGATCGTATTTACAATTAGATAAGCGATGCAATGATATTGATGTCACCGCGATATACAACTTGATACACACATTTGATAACTTTGTAAAGTAACTTTATTTCTTTGTTATCTTTAAATATTTGATTGATGTTGGTTTATTTGATTAGTGTTGGTTTAATCATGGTGTGCTTACAAGAATTATGGTTGGTGGATTCTTGGTTGGGTTGCTGGTGATAGTTAATCTGGCTGGCCTATTAGTGCAGAGTGTGTTTTACTATGTGTGCAAGAGTTACCATCATCAAGAGATTGAGAAGAGTGCCTCTATGATCATCTTGGTGGTCCAGGCTTATGCAAATGACATTGATGACTTACGCGGTGACATTGATGTCGATGTAGTGACATTGATGACTTATGCATTGACATTGATGTCGATGCGAGGACATTGATGACTTATGCAGTTGACATTGATGATTGTATTTACAATTAGATAACTGATGCAATGATATTGATGTCACCGCATATACAACTTGATACACACATTTGATAACTTTGTAAAGTAACTTTATTTCTTTGTTATCTTTAAATATTTGATTGATGTTGGTTTATTTGATTAGTGTTGGTTTAAATTTTCGATAACTTTGTAAAATAAGTGTATTTCTTTTGTTTTTTTGGTTTAAAGTCATATTTTTACAACCAAAGGTATGCATAAATTGTTACAATAACACGTCACTGCATAAATCGTTACAATAACACGACACTGCATAGTTCGATACAATAAGACGTCACTGCATAGATCGGTACAATAAGAAGTCACTGCATAAATGGCTACAATGAGATGTCATTGCATAAATCGTTACAATGAAATGTCACTGATGAAGGTTGACAATGGATCGAAGCGGTCAATACATCAGGGTAGTCAATGAATCACGGCGATCAATGCATCTGGGTGGTTAATGGATCCCGGTGGTCAATGCATCGGGGTATGTGGTCAATGCATGGCGGTGATCAATATGTCACGTCGATATTTATGAAGAAAAAATCGATTTTATGAAATTTAGTCGGAAAAAATATCAAATTTGATTTTAGAATAAAGAAGGCGGAAAAATATGAATTTTAGTGAAATTTTTTTGACGATCCGAGTTTTATATCAAAATATATAACCTTTAAAAATATGGTGAATTTAAAAAAAAAAAGAAAAAAGAAAACAAACATTAGCCTGCGCTTCCTCTTTTTATTTTTTTTATTTTTATTTTTATTTTTTTCTTCCTTCCTTCCTTTTTTTTTTCCTTCTTCTTTATCCACTTGAAATTAAAATGTCCTTATAACTAAATAAGTTTCCTTCTTAAAATTAGAATGTCCTTATAACTAAATAAGATTTCGGAGTGTCCTATTACCCCTAATAAGTTGAAAATCAGTCATTTTAAATAATTGGCCCTTTTTTTTATGGGTATTTGTTTATAAAGATTAGTTTCGGTATTTAATTACACTTAGGACATGCTCAAAAGATATTTGGTTATAAGGACATATTCATTTTTTTAACCCATTTTGTCCTTTACCTTATTCAATACATTTTTTATATGTATTCATTTAGAAAATAATCTTAAGATTCTTTCATGATTTTCTGTGGCTTTCGTTGTTGTGATTCCGTTTTTTTGCTTCTGGACTGGTTTTCGATTGTGAAATTTGCGTTGATTGAGCTGTGTTACGGCTCAGTTTTGATTCGATTGTCTTCTTTGAACTGTGATGATGCTAAAGGATGCACCACCGGATTAACAGGGCCACGTGTAATCTAAGGATGAGCTGTGAAAGGATCGAATGGCTAGAAATGTAGTAAAGATGGTGTTTTTGGTGTTTTATGGCTGAGTCCAAGAATGTATCTTGGATTGCCTACGTATCCTGTGTAATGTCCAGGAATCAAGCCTTACGTAGTTCCTGGAATGGAGTATTTATAGGCACATGTCCTTCTTCTGCCCTAAACTTAGGGCGGTATGGTCTATTGACATAAATAACCCTTATCGGGCCTTGCCCTTGCCCAAGTTACCCCTCTGGATGTTGGGCTTAGAATCTGGAATTTGGGACCCCTGGCATCGCCTCGCATAACACCGACCTGGGTGTTCGAGATGGGGACACTTTGAATCGCCGGTTGTTGCGGACTTCACCGGTGCATCTCGTATTCGATCCGACGCGGACAATAAACTTAGATATTTCCACATGCCAAATTTGGACCAATTAGATAATTCCACGTGGAGGGTGAAATCCGTATCGTCATAAGCCCCCAGATCGGAGAGAAGCTTATATCGTATGCTAAGGTCGGATCTCGAAAATTTGAATTATCTTTTCGACACGAGGTCTTATTTAAAGGGAGTACACGGTGTCTTTCTAGCCCGAGGTAGTCGTCGTAGGATGACGCCACACTATCAAGATAATGGGTGTAAGAAATGAAGCGCTTCCCATTGGTCCACGTGGGGGGTTTTATCCTTGATTCTCGCGTTTCAAACTCTATAACTGCCCCAAATCTGGTCCTTTCAAATCATTTGGAGATTGCGAAGCATAAAAAGAGTCCAAGCAAACGAAGTCTCTCATTTGCTATTCTTTATCTCTGCCTTATTCCCTAATCGCAAGTAAGCCTTAATCTTTCTCAAATTCTTCTTGTCTTTTATTTCTTGCATCTTTTCCCAATTCCATGTCTAGTAGTGAGAGTGTTCTCAAAATAGGGAAGAGCCTGTTGTAGTAGAAGAGGAATCGACAGAGAAAACAATTTCTGAACAACCGCTTGCTTCCGGTGAGAGAGTTGCCGGAGAAGAAGAAGAAGAGGGAGGAGAAGAAGAATCGTCTTCTCGACCTGCTGCAAAACGCCAAACAACGATGAAGGGTCAAGGGCCTTATGGCTGTATATCCAACCTGACTCAAGTGAAATCCAAAGCCATCTGTCTAAGATACGGCATCCCGTATTCATCTGAAAATATCAAAGTGTCACATGGTCAATTTCAATACGCCTGTGACCCTCCCCCTGGGTTCTGCGCCATATACGAGGTGCAATTGAAGGAGGGGTTAAGGTTTCCCTTCGACCCGTCTCTCATAGAGGTCCTCCGGCATTACCAGATCTGCATCACTCAGCTCGCCCCAAGCGGAGTTAGGAGCGTTATGGGATTCGTTTTGGCGTGTCGGATCGCCAAGGTCGAGTTCACAGTCCGACTGATCCGACAATACTATGCTATCCAAGGCCTGCAAAATGCGGGCTGGTATACTTTCCAGAGGCGCCCTCTGGTCTCGGAATTCGTGAGGAGGGTGACCTCGTCTCAGGGCGAGTGGAAGCCCCATTTTTTCTTTATCCGACACAGATTAGAGAACGTCGACATCCACACTTGGTTTAAGAGGCCTAGGAAGTGGCATGATAGGCTCGACTCGATGCCCCCAATGAGTGTAGGTTTATCGAGAGAGTTAATCCCGACGTCGCAACTCGAAACCTTCATTCTTTATACCCTTTTGCTGATGTCGAGACGGATGGTCCGGGCGCTTACTTGTAACTCGATGAAGACGTTCGAGTTTTGTGTAGGATATTTATTCACTCTATCGAGCTGCTACACTTCTGTATTTTTACTTTTTTCTATACTTGTTTCTTTCTGACTGTGTACTGATGTCTATTTTTCTCTGCGTGCAGTGGAATTCTTTTCAAAGCTGGAAGTTCTGCGTTGGTCTATATCGCTAGATCTGAATACCTAGTAAATTATTAGTTCATGATAATCGGTGCCAGCTACATTGATCGATAATTTAATTTACATGTTAGTAGCCTGATCAACTATTTGCATGTTATCGTAAACTAGCATGAAATACGAATAGTGAAGTGCTATGTTTGGACATTATCTTGAATGGGCCCTGAAGAACGTCTTTGATCAATGTCGTCGATGGTACCGCTCAGCGGGTTTATGTATGAGTTAGAGCTCCATATCGAAAGCTCTAGTACTTTATGCGTATGGGCTATTACGGACCAATTAAAGAGAGTAGCTTGCGTATAGATTGTCTACTACCATTATCGGAGTAGATAGTGTTAGGAGTTATACCCGTAGTTGAACAATGAATTAAAATTCACTAATGGGAAGGCCTGTTGCATGTGTGGGGGGAATAACTAATTACTCATAATTGAATACATTAGAAACTCTTGTTACTTCGTTGAACTTGCATAATCTTGCTAGTTGATTGTTACCAATTTTACTACTATCTATATTATAGTTGGTCGTAGACCATATTTGTGACAAGCTCAATCTTGTTAATTAGATGTTCTTACGAGTCTCTGTGGGATCGACTTTGACTCGCCAATAGACCTAGTCCTATTGCTAGTAAGTGCTTTGTACGTGATCATTTCTCTGCCCTAGTTATGGTTCTATCAAGGTTCGATCCTGTTTTGTTGGTCTAAGTGGGTGAATTCATAGTTCTAATAGCTAAGAAGCTTTTGATCATCAATTAATTCAAGTGTAATTGTGATCAATTAGACTTTGGTTGAAGATTACAGAAGAACTGCAAGTTTTGTCTTGGAGTTTTGCTTTGAACAAGTAAGGGGCTCTTCCTAATGTGTAATTAGGTTTATGATGTTTAAAATTGAATGATTGTGGTGTTTTAATGCTGTAAATCATGCCTACTTGTTGTTGTTAGAAGAATGTGACATTTAGTTATGTAAAAATGATGCTTTTATCTTTGTTTTATTTGTGCCTATTGATGATAAAACTTGTTTGAAATCGAGTGGAGATCGTTTAGATGCATAAAACTGAATTTTTGGGAGTTTCTACGTTTGGTGCAAAGCGCACGGGAGGCAAAAAGTCCGTTTTTACGTTTTGGGGCTTGGTGCAAGCACACCAGAATCCGGTGCTAAGCGAAGATCGAGGCGATCTTGGACGCATTGCGAGCCCGATCTTGATCGCACTAGCCTGGCGAGAAAGTTCTGTTTGGCCGATTGCAAGCGATCGCTGAAGCTAATCTTGGGCGACATTGGACTTGTCTTTTATTATGTTTAGTCAATTTTGAGCCCCGAGTCTAGTTTTAAATGTTGTTTCTTGATCTAATAACATTAAATGAACATGAACAAGCCTCAATTAAGCTTCTGTTGCATTTAGTTGCGGCACCGGATGTACTCTTCCATAGAGTTGAAGTTCGGGACCGTCGGAAGGGTATGAATGGCTTGTGCTTTGAGGAATTAACATTCCTCTATGTCTGTGTATGTGTTAGTCCTTGTCCATGTCTAGTGGTCTAGGAAAGAGAGTAGTAGAGGTGAGGGAGCTTACTTGAAAATACTTAGGTTGCTAGTTAACAATTAATAATAAACGTACTAGTGTAGTAAAAGATTAAACATCAATCCATATCGCGATGTGTGGGCATTCAGATAAAGTGAATAACTTTGTAAGTCTTTGGACACTACGTACGGAGGAACACCACCCGTAAGTCCGAGACCCTACGCACGGAGGACTTCACCAAACGTACGCTTATCGGGATTTCCCCTATGGCTATTGGTGTGATCCACTGATAGGTTGCAAACGATATCTCATGGTGGATATTCATCATGCGTAGTGCCCTCGGATGATAATGTAACAAAGATAAACTTTGCTAGAAACAGTTAGTCATGACATTTTGATGAGCATGAAGTGAACCCTAGAATCGAGTCGGTCTCATAAAGATAATTTAATAATAACTAACGAACCTTTCGTTGTAAGACTTATTATACATTAGCTTCTTACTCTTGCTAAGTACGTTGTACTTACCTACATTGCATTTTGTTGTATGCTTTGTGGGGTGAGAAGATGAATAGATAGATCTTGAGCTCGATCGGGAGTTTGATGATGTTTGAGGACGACGATGCCATGATGTTTCTATGATAATTCTTTTTAATTTCAAAGACATTGTATTAGACAATGATGTATTTTCTTTTAGATCGTGTTGTACTTTTATTTCTTGTTCAAAGGTTTAAGACAAGTTTGTTGGAGGTCCAAGTGTCATTTCTCATGTCATTACTGATTTATTTGATTTGCAACTTACAAGCAATAGCCGGAAGGTAAGAAAATTGCATTTACACATTCTCTACATCCAATAACTTCAACTAAAGTAGTTGCTCTGCTAGAATTTATATTCCCATAAAACTTGATTTATGCTTGAGAGAAGTTTTTTTTATAATTTTTTTGTTGTGCGCAGTTTTTGGTTTGATCTCTTCTCATTTGAGCATTCTCTTATGAACTTTTTCTTTTTTATGGTTCTTCCACTTGCCATAGATTTAAGAAAGATGCGGAGTTATCCCCTGGATATGGCCTAGTGGTGAAGGCATGGGTGCGTAGTGCAGCCTCTAACCTAAGCTGGAGGTCAGCGGTTCGATTCCCGTAATGGGATTGATTTCGGTTCGATTCCCGTAATGGGATTGATTTCCGATTGATAACACCCTTCAGTGCAGAGGTTTCAAAGGCAGCCCATGTTGGAGCTACTAGGTTACCTGATTAACCTTTCCTCAAAAAAAAAGATGCGGAGTTGTGGTAAGCAAGTTTAGTTGCATTTGATGATTTTACTTTTTTTATGGTTCTTCCGTCTAAATGGTTTTTTTTCCCCTTACTTTTTAAGGTGCTGAATTTCACTCCACATTTATCTTTCTCTCATATCATTCATTTATGCGGCTGATATAAGCAACATCTGTAGCATATACGATTAGATTATATAAAATAAAAAGAAAATTGGCCATACAACAATACAATAAAATCGAGGTTGTTGTTGCTGACATTGTTTTTCAGGTATAATCCCCTTTTTAAATTTATTAAGCTTTTGTTTCCTCAAATGGATGAAGATTATCATTCAAGATCTTGCTTTTATTCAGCCTGCTTTTAAGCCATTTTGCATTAAAAATATATAGCATATTTTATATTCGCGATTTGAAGGATGAGCAACAATACTTATATTTTGATTTGATTATTCAAATTGCTTTGCGATGTAGGTTTCTTTTTACGCTTCTTGCTTTGGTGGATGAACCAGATGATGGCCACACGAGGCCATGACATACCTTTTGAGGCAAATTGAAGGTGGTTCTCAATCATTTCTCATGATGTGTGCTTTTCGAGTCTACAAGACCATTGAAGAATATGTCTCGCATGGAATCTGAAATGAGGTTTGCAATGTATCAAATGATGCATATTGTTCAATGTTAAATAGGAATAGGATTCTCATTTTTCATGGACACTTTCCTTCCGGACGTCAATTGACCATAAGTCCCTGCCTCCCTGGCAATATGAGGAGATAATAGGGAATTACGTGGAGTTATTGGATGCTACAGTGAGAATTATTGCAAGATTTTATTATCACTACCTCTAGATTGCATTAAAGCATTATGGCCCTCTCTCCACCAATGACAATTGCCTGCAATAGTAGAAAAATGGTGTCATTAACAGCAGCATTGGTGATGGAAGGCGGCGTCTTAGGTCCAAGGCTTGGGCTAGAGTTGGTACAACTGATTTCATCTTTATTGTGTTTTGTAATTGAATTTAAGTGCGAGACTAAGTATTTCTAAATTAGTATACCAAAAGTTCTCATTATTTGTCTGAAGAGAACATCTAAACGAAAAAAATTATTCTATATATGCAGGATATTCTTGGATTTATTTCTCATGTTTGTGATAAGGTGACTGTTTCTATGGGGAATCCAAGGATTTGTCCAAGTCATAAACTACATATATTGGCTTAGCATTATGAGGAACAGATACCTACTTTTTGCCTGTTTGATTTGGTGAACCGTTTGTTTGAAGACTCCAGTTTGTTTCATCACATGTCCTATGGAGAATATTCATCCAACAATCGTGCCAATTTCCTTAATAGATTCTTTTCTTTGTTCTGCAAAAAAAAAAAAAAAAAAAAAAAAAAAAAAAAAAAATAAAAACGCGTCTTTTTTTAATTAATCACACATTTCAGAATTCATTTTTATTTATTTATCCATCATTTTACATTACTAATACAATACTACTCCGGTCTAAAATATAAGTCATCCCAGGAGTTTTCACATGATTAAGGAATTGGTTGAATGTCATTAATTTGAAGGTTAATGTCTAAAATACCCCTTGACTATCATTAATGCAATAGTTGTTAAGTAATGAAAAGTTGTTGAATTCATAATAAATTAAGGTTAAGATAGAGAAAGAGCAATAAATGCCAGATTGGTAATGTAGAATGACTTATATTATGGACAAGTAGAAAAGTGTAGGATGACTTATATTTTGGACCGGAGGTAGTATTTATTATCTTTTCCACCTTTACCCTTCATTTTAATAACCCAAATTTTGGTACAATTTTCCATACACAAGAAGTGAAGGATAATTTTGTTATTATACCATTTTTTTCAGACACATTAATTATTTGTTAATCTATATGAATCTTCTCTATGCAACTGTTAAAAAAACAGAGGGAGTACAACTTTATTGGTGCTATGTGTGGTTTTTGCTCTCCGTTCCTTGGTTATATCATGTCAGAAGGTGTGAGCGAATGCGTTGATCTCTGTTCCTTGGTTATATCATATCAGAAGGCATGAGCTAATGCGTTTTATGTAAATTTTTAGTGGTTGAAGTTTCTTTTTTGGGAAACTAGGTGGAAGAAAAAAAGACGCAAAACATTTCTGGGCAATTATACAACCATAATCAATTTGTCACACCATTGAATATTGTTGATTCCATAATTATACAATTGTGTAGATTAATGTTGTGTCATTTAATTATGGTTGATCGTTTTTTTTTCTCCGTTAATCGTAACATTGTATTGTAGAGAGCGAAAGAAAGGGAAAAACACTACACTCATTTGTGGGAAGGTGAGAATGCATCGACAATTAATCAAAGGGTGATATTGTCGATGAAATCAGCCTTTTCTTTTTTTTTAACGGTCAAATCATCCCGTGCATTATGCACGGGTTATTGGCTAGTATATATATATATATATATATATATATATATATATATATATAGTTACATAAGATGCCCTACGCTTTACCCAATTCCCCAACTTACCCCTATAATATTACCTACAACAATAGCAATAATAATAAGAGAGATTGAGGGAAAATGACAGAAAATATTACAAAATAAATAAATAGGACACACTCATTTTTTTAGTTGCAAAAAAGACAAGAATACTCTTTTAAAAGGGACGCGCGCGCATGTCTTCAGTTTATTCCGCTTGCTTCAGGTTTGGTGTTGTTTGTTTATTTTTTATTTTTTTTTCAAACATCCGTAACTTTTGATTTATAACTCCGATCATCGAAATTTTTTCACCAAAATTCATATTTTTTTTTGCTCTTTAATTTGAGCCCAAATACGATACCCTTCCGACGTAATTTTTGAAAGCCGAAAAAATATTTGCATTAACCGGAGCGTTTTTCTTATAAACGACCGTAACTTTTGATTTAGAACACCGATCATCAAAATTGTTTCACCAAAGTTCATATTTTTTTTATCTTCATTTTGAGACCTCATTTGATACATTTTCAACGTAGTATTTGAAAGCCGAATTTAATCGCAGTATTTATACTAACACAGTATCAGTAAACAGTATTAGTAAACAATATCAGGCTCATTTAAGGCTTAATTCAAGTGACTACTTCAAGGCACATATAAGGCTCATTTAAGGCTTAATTCAAGGGACACAATATCATATCTGGCTCATATAAGGCTCATATAAGGCATACAATATCACTGACAGTATCATATAAGGCATATAATATCAATATCAGTAAACAGTATCAGGCTCATTTAATGCTTAATTCAAGGCACACATATCAGACTACTTCAAGGCACACATATCTGACTCATATAAGGCTCATTTAAGGCTTAATTCAAGGGACACAATATCATATCTAGGTCATATAAGGCTCATATAAGACACACAATATGAGTAACAATATCATATAAGGCACACAATATCGCATATGATGTCGCGACACAATATCGAAGCTAAAGGACTCTCCTTTCGGTTTTTTGTTGCAAGGTCTATGTCCTCCAAGTCCTTGATATGAACTGAATGTCTTCTTACAGTTCAAGCACTCATATTTACTTCTTTTCGGAGCATGTTTCGATACTACTTTTTCTTTAGGATCATTTCTTTTAGGCCTCTTCTTGTTCTTGGGTTCAATAGAAGAATCGAAAACTCCGAAACCACATCCTTTTTCCATGAGCCATCTGCAATAAAAAAAAACAGAACGTAAAGATGTCAATAATTCAACTTGGTAAGCTTAAAATGAAATAATTCTTAGTATGAAAAGTCCAAACATCATCATCTCCACCGAAGAGAATTATAAAAAGACTAACAAAGACAAATCAACAGATGCAGCTCAGAAACTTGAGCATCCATCGAGGCATATAAATCAAGCAAAAATAATCAGTTGTGTAAGAAACCTTAGAAATTATCCAGTGGGGGCAGCAAGATTGTAGAAGTAGCCCCATATGACTCTAAACACTGAGAATAAATGCAGGAACAAAATAGGGCCATTATAAGAAAAACAAGGGAATTTGCCTTCGTTGTTTATAGCTCATTTGGTATTATATCAAATATAAATCAAGGCATAATCAAACTCATTTAAAAAAAAAAGGCATAATCAAACTGTTAAATTTTGTGCGTACGATTAAACATCTGTCAGAGATTGAGGACGGTAATCGAATGAAGAAACTGGAATAGCTTATTTGAGTCATGGAAGATCAATTGACGATCAATCTGAGAGCAAATCGAAGAAGAAGAAATGTTTGAAGAAGCGGCAGAGAAGGGAGGACCTGGGTTGAATAAGTAGCTTCAGCGTGTTATTAAATAAGGGTAATTTAGTCTTAGCCAAATTATTTGCCATTTTTGCAACTAAAAAATTAAAGCTGAATTAGCACTTAATTAAGGAGGAAAAAGTGGATTATAAACTAATTTTTTCTAATAATAATAATAGTAATCACGTAATTAATTATTGACATGATGAAACAATAATTTCTAGTAGATAATAACTACGAAAACCTATTTTCCTAATTTCATAAAAGCAAAAATTCAAAAAAGAATTTTGTTTAGTAAGACCCTGACATCAGTTGTTTTCTATTCAAATTCCACTTATCGAACATTAATGCACTGCATCTCGTGATCCGGTGTAGATGAATGAGCGTATGTGGATTGTGGATTAAGTCAGAATCACGTTCAAGCTTGATAACGAAAAATTTATCCAGTGAACCTACTGAGGAATCGTCTCTACGAAGAAAGACATCTGACCATACAATTTCCACACACACGGGCACTATGTATTCCACCTCGAGAAAGCGTGTGGCCCAGATCCCGCACGCGTGCAGCTTTCTACTGTAGAAAGTCCTACTGTGAGAACGCACAAAGCGATAACGGTGTGGCCTTAACCGAAGGATAATGTTTTTTTTTTGAGGGGTCCTGAAGGATAATGTTTAAAATGATTTTTATTTAAAATTTTTTTTTTAAATTTTTTTATTTTTTTAATGGGAACAGAAACTAGATAAGTCTATGTCAAGGATAATGTTTTATATAGTTGTTGCTAGACATGACATCTATTCACCCCTGTATTAACTCAATCGCAGGGCGGATTCTTGTAGTTATTCCGGTTGTAACACCGTCGTCCTAAGCATATTTTTTCAGTAGGTCACTGAAAGTTCAAACTTTATTTCTTTACCAACAAAACGACATTTTTCAACAATGAAAGTATATCGTTTCAATATTTTATAAAAATTCACGAATCTCAGTGGGGTCACATGACCCTACCCTAGCAAATGTAAATCCGCCCTTGCTCTATCGGGTTCATGACCAGGGGAAGTTTTTGTGTGGTGATTCCATCCGTGTGGAGTTGATGTGTGGTTTAATCTGGACCACACAATTTCAATACAGAATGAAACAGTGTGGACCAGATTAAACTGCACCTTAACTTCACACATATGGAGTTACCGTACAAAAATTTCCCCATGACTAGATCTTTTAATTTTTTAACATTTATTTCTGCAAATGGATTTTCATATATGATGCGACGATGAGTCCCCAAATTCGGGATTTTCATATATGACGCGACGATGAGTCCCCAAATTCGAGCCTTTTTTTTTTTATAGAAACGGACAGTCTTGCATATGTCTTAAACACCCTACACATACAATAGACAAGTCAGTGTCGCTAACATTTTAAAGCTAAATCTTACGGAAAAAGAAAACTACAACAATTAATATAATTTTCAACTCAGAAAATACTTAAAAAATGTTGTAGAAAGACAGACGTGTCTTTTTGCAAAAAAAAAATGGAATATTATATTTATTAATTCTAGATTTACGATTAAAAGGAAAAGGGAAATGAAAGAAAAGGGCTTATTGGGAATTTATGGACTTATAAGTATTTAATTGGAAATAAAGGGAGTTATTTCTAATTAATGGAGGGAGGCTTATTTTGGAGAAATAACTTCCCACTTGCATGAGAAGTTGTCAGAAATAATGTTACAAGGGAAACATTCAAACTATTGAGAGAAAAAGAAAGAAAAAGGGACTTCTCCAATTTTGTTGCTCATCAAGTTTTAGTCGGATTTCAAAATCGTTTGAAAGCTCGAACCAGATGGGAAGAGAGGATTGTGTTGATACTAAAAGTTCGAGTTTTGTAAAGGTATGATTTCAAGTCCTAAGTATGGATTTGTCAAGGATTGATCAATCTTCAAGGCTTAATTTGGTTGGTTTGATTCGTAGTTCTTATAGTTTAGAAGCTTTGATCATCAATTAATCCAAGTTAATTATGATCAAATAGGTTTCCAGTTGATGTCCTAGAAGGTGCTGCAGATCTTCTTGTGGTTTTGCTTTGGTTTTGCTTGCTTGAAAGGTAAGAGGCTCTTCATAATGTTTTATTAAGGTTTTATGGCGTTAAGGTTGTGTTTTGAGTATGTTTTGTGATTAGAAATCATGCTAGTTGTTGTTGTTGTAATACGAGGTGTTATAGCATGTTTAGAACCTATTTTGATGCTATTCAGATGTATATTTTGGTGTTGGACTTGGTTGGTTTTGAGTAGAAATCGATAAAGTGCGGAAAATTGCATATAGTGCAGTTTTGGTCCAGTTTTGGCGCCCCCTGTCCTTTTGGCACCCCCTGACCTGTTCAGAGAGTTCTGTGAACTCTTTGAAGCAATTTTGGTGTGCCCCAAAGGCTTTGGCGCCCCCAACCTGAACATAGAGTTTAGTGAAGTCTCTGAAGCAGTTTTGGCGCACCCCGAAGCTTTTGGTTCGCCCCGACACTGTTTGAATGTTGTTCTAGTGTTTTAGGCGATGAGATGAGTTTTGAATGTTGTTTCTTGATCTAATAAAATTAAATGAACTTGAACAAGCCCTGATTAAGCTTATGATACGTTTAGTTCCGACACCGAATGTACTCTTCAAGGGAGTTGAAGTTCGGGACTGTCGGAAGAGTATGACTGGCTTGTGCTTTGATGAATTAGAATTCATCAATGTCTGTGTATGTGCTAGGACTTGTCCGTGTCTAGAAGTCTAAGTAAGAGAGTAGTATATGTGAGGGAGCTTATTTGAAAACACTTAGTGGCTAGTTAATAACTAATAACCTACATACTTGTGTAGTTAAAAGATTAAACATCATGTCATTCTTGGTAAGACACAGATTTATATCGGCGATGTGTGGCAGTCGGACTAAATGAATAACTCTGCTGGCCTCGACAAGGCACCAGGAGTAGAGAATATCTCTGCTGGCCTCGAAGGAGCACTAGGAGTAGAGGACTTCACCGAACGTGTATGCATACCGGGGGGATCCCAGGGCTATCGGTGTAACCCATCATAGTCGGCAAGGATATCTTCGTGGTGTATTTTCATAATGCATTGTGCCTTTGAGTACTGATGTAACTAAGATAAGCTAAGCTAGAAACAGTTAGTCACGCCATGTTAATGAGCATGAAGTGAACCCTAGAATCGAGTCGGTCTCATAAAGATACTTTAATAATAACTAATGAACCTTTCTTTGTAAGACTTAGTTATACATTAGCTTCTTACTCTTGCTAAGTACGTTGTACTTACCTACATTGCATTTTGTTGTATGCTTTGTGGGGTGAGAAGATGAACAGATAGATCTTGAGCTCGATGAGGAGTTTGACGATGTTTTATGACGACAATGCCATGATGATGTTTTCTTTTCTTTTCTATCTATGATGTACTAAACTATGTTGTACTTTTAATTTTCAAGACAAGTGTTGTAATATTATTTTCATGTTGTAAGACAAGTTTGTAAGTCCTTTCTTCGAGATTTCGTATGTTGTAAGTTTATTTTCGTTGTTGTAAGGATAACCTTCTATCTTTAGTCGGTTTGTATCTATTCTTAGTAGTATTTATGATGCTTGCCGAGTCTTTTTAGCTTCCGTTTGCTAAACTCGATACGACGTAGTAGATGCTTACGTATAATATTGAATTTATTTAATATTATACGCGTTTAACGCTTTTCCCGGATAAGGACTCGTTATCCGGAAGCGGGCGTTATGTGCCTAGTTAATTACTATGGTCGATGCAGACTCTACATACAATTTAACGCAAGCAATCGCCTCTTGATCCGAAAAAAATATATTAATATATGTTATATGTGTTTAGTTTGTCTCTGCTTAATTTTTTATTTGTCTTTAAAAAAATTTATTGTCCTCTTATCCGTGATCCTGCGTTCGCCACCGACTATGGTGACCCTTAAAATCTTGCATCCTTTGCAAAATCATTTGAAAGAGGGAGCACGTTGACTTTCCCAGTAAAGATCGAGAGAATTCATGTGTAATGACCGAAGAATTTACCTTGAATTCACTTTAGCTTATAAAGCATATATTGATACACATGTTATAGATATAAACTTAAAATTAAGCAATAAAAGCATATCATTAAAATAAAGAAATAAAAAAAACTTCGCAATACTTGAAACAAAATGAGCTCACCTCTAGAAATATAATGAGCTACACTAAATGTTATGCAGCTTATGCTATACCCGCGATATATGACTGAAATTGCATAAATGGATGACACACGCACGAATTTTGGACGTACATACCTAAGATGCACTAAACAGACCACATGATTTGGCTCAAAGGTACTGCGCTTTTCCATTATAGCCTATGGAGAGCGATTGTAGTTGTAGTTCTGGATACCGACAACTACAACCTATAAAAAACACGCAGCACGTAGGGTTTTGAGCAGTCGACATCAAATATAATAGTAATACTTTTAACAGGTTAACTAAATATGAAATTATACTACATTTATTCGAAATAATATACATACTGCGATCTTTAATATTATTTAGAGAAGATTTTAGTAACTTCAAGAAAAAGTTGAAATAACGCGCCACGCACCCTTTCTCAATACATTGGGTCCGTCCCTGAACCCAGGCCTTGGGAAAATTCTTACATAATGAGTTAGGCCGTGTGCTTCAGATTGAACAACACGGTAACTCCACACAAATAGAGTTACGACACAAGAATTTCCCTTGGCCTTGGCCCCACAAAGTATTCATACAAAGACATTCCGCCATGCTCCAATTAGGTCAATGTTCAGTTAGTGCTTGCCCGACAATTCATCTCTTGTACTCCCCCATCTGTATCTATTATGATTTATTTTTAATTGTGTGTATGTGGCGGTCCGCCTCTGCCGCCCGGAACAGTGGTAAACTAGAAGAAGAGTCAAAGAATTGATCCTACCGGCTGATGGAGACAATGTGGGACCTAATGCTCAACCGGTTGCTCTTAATTACGTGCCATGATTTGTTTGATTCATTCTCCCTCCGGTCGAGAGCTTTAAGGCTCACCATCTGTCACCAAGTCCAGTCCGTTTTGCATTAAATTAATTAAAAAAATATTTTTTATAAAAAGAATATTAATAAAACAAGTTTAACCTTAAAAAAAATTAATCCTAAATTCGTATTTCTTAATAAGGTAATCCTTGTTAGTATATATATTTATATATTGTATTAGATATCTTGTATCTCCCATAAGGATATTTGAGTCTTTTTGATATTTGGCTACGTAAGCCTTCTATCTTGTACTCCCTCCGTTCCAAAATAGCTGATGTAGTTGCCATAATGTTTTGTTCCATTTTATATGAGGCAGTACAATTTTCAATGCAATATTTATTGTATTTTAACTTGATTTACCCTTATTTATTACACTAGGAGATATAGGAAAGAGGGTTACATTAATTATATCCAAAAACATTCTAGTCATTTCATTGTACAAGTTAATGCACTAACTCACCTTCTTAATATGCGTGATTTTAGCAGCTGCATCAGATAAATTGGAACGGTGGGAGTAGCTTAAACCTCAGCTCCCACTTATATTTGCTAAGATAATGAAAGCGTCTTTCTTCTTCTCTTCTTCCTTGCTTTGTTGAATATACAAATCCTAACAGTGTATCAGAGCTTCAATTATATGCAAAGACAATCTCAAAAAGAACGACTGACGATACCGGGTTACGCACCTCGATATATCATCATCGAGTGGACCCCAGGGATCAAATATTTACTAAGGCGTATGAGCCAGATAAGGCATACAAGTCAGACTATTGGTCTCGGAGCCATGACACATATGTCGATCCTCGAGCCTGAAGTATATCTAGGAGCTAGAGGTCACGACTATCGACTTCTGAGCGAAGCACGGGACGTGAGTTGCGTGAGTCGATCTCCCCAGTCGGGCGGATCGATATCGAGAACAGAGTCCACACCACTATGTTGGCCCAATATCCACCGGATAACTTGGGCAAGGGTAAAGCCAATTAAGGGTAGATATGACAATAGCCACTGCATCGACTCATATTAGGGTCAGGTCATGCATCGTCCCGATAAATACAACGTTCCAGGAACTACGATGGCTTGATTCCTGGAAGAATAACGAGGATACGTAGGCACTCTAAGAATCCCACTTAGACTCACCAAACACACAAAAACCCTTCTTTGTTCTTGGCATTAGGGTTCTTGATTATTCACCAATAACATAAGGAAAAGCCCGGATCTTTAAGGTGACATAATTTGTCATCGCGTCATTGGCGCTAGAAGGAGGGCTTTTCTTTTCTTTGAATACGTCAAGATCATCATGCCACCCGAGGACAAAGCCGCGGAAGAACCACCTCCAAAAACATAGATCCGCAGAACCCGCAGATAAGTGAGCAGGCAGGTATGGAGACTCAGGGAGACAAAGATCCAGTCTTAGATACCGTCCAAGAAAATCCGCCAACGCAGGCTCAGGAAAATCCACCAAAGCAGGCTCAGGGCCTCGCCCCAGAGCATCAGGCTATAGTGGATCAGTTGGCGGCGACAGATCACAATGCCCTGAGGAAAATAATGGCGGAAGCATTTACACGACAGAAACTTCAACAACAGCAGCATCAGGCGGAAGGCGGTCTGAATACCGCCGCCAATAAGCCTAAGCCAGTTCAGTTTGAAGAGGTCAGCGCCTCCTCGAGTTCGGTTGAAAGGAGGAAGCGTGAAATCCAACAGAAGCACATACGCATCGATGAAGATAGCGTTAGGCAGGAGTTAGACGTAATCCTAGGGAAGACCCAGGGTTCGTTGTGGTTAGAATCTCCATTCACCAAGGAGATTGAAGATTATCCTAAACCCAAGGGGTTTAAGATTCCTAAGATAGACCCGTATGATGGCACCACTGACCCGGAGGACCATCTTCACAGGTATCTGTCCCAGATGAGGTGGATCATGCACTGCAGGCGAGATGCGATGCCGGGCATTCGAGACTCTACTCGTAGGTCGAGCAAGAGAGTGGTTTACCAAGTTGAAACCCGGGTCAATCTCCAGTTTCACCGTACTCGTCCGAAAATTTAGAGACGCCTTTATCGTCAACAAAAAGTTTCAATCGAAGCGAGACGCACCTCACAAATGTGAGGCAGCATAGGTACAAGTCGGTGTTAGATTATCTAAAGAGGTTTAACCTAGAGGCCATGCAGGTCAAGGACCCGCAGGATCGAGTCCTGATCACTTCATTTGTGGGGGGATTGCGCAACACAAAGCTATATGAGAAGTTAAGCAGAAACCTACCACGAAACATGGACGAATGTGTGAATGTCGTCCATCGATTTTGTCAAGGCGAGGAGGCAGTGCGCAGACACACCCAAGCCGAGTGGATGGACAACTCGAGGAAAGATGGTCGAGGGGCAAGTAAGAGTCAGTCTCGACAGCAAGATGTGGAAAGAAAAGCATCGGGGATCGCATCGAGGCTCCCGTTTCGGGCCGGTCAGAGAGAAAGGGGGGTAAAAAGGATAAAGATTTTACTCCTCTCAACCGGTCCCGTACGGAGGTTTTATCAATTGTGGTCTCCAAGAACCTAGCGAAGAGGCCACCGCCGATCAAAAAACCTCGAGAAAAATGAAGGTCAACAAAGTATTGTGAATTCCACGAGGATACAGGCCACTCGGCGGAAGAATGTTTCGACCAAGAAAGACATCAAGCCCGTATTCAAGAGGGAAGTTGGATGAGGTCGTCGACAGATCACGGTACTCGAGCCCAAAGCGGCAACGAGATTTTAAAAGGAAAAATCGACCAGGATAGAGGCCGAAGTCGAGAGAATCGAGAGAAGAAGAGATCGATCCCCGGGCGAGATCGATCTCACGATAACGATAGGGACTACTATGGTCGAACCGCATTATGATGACAATCGCCCAAATAATTACGTGAATATGATATTTGGGGCAGGAGAGAGCGAAAGAGCGAGCGATCGGCAACCAGGCGGCGGCCGAGGCCACGCAAGCAATCGAGATTAACCACGGAGGTCGGGTATGGCCCCGAGATGGCGTCCCTAAATCGACAAGTCATAGTGAGGGTTAGTGATTGAAGCGGTTATAAGTCGCGCCAGAGTATCGAGGGTCTGCGTCGATAATGGTAGCGCTGTGAATATCTTGTACTACTCGGCCTTCCATGGTATGAAGCTCAAAGAGAAAGACTTAGTGCCTATAGCCTCTCCACTATTCGGTTTTACAGGTCAGGCAGTCCATCCCATGGGTTCCATAAAGCTACTCACGACAGTAGGCGATGGAGAAAAAGGGAGGACGCTAGAGCTAAACTACGTGGTCGTTAAAGCTCCCTCCACATATAATGTCATTTTGGGTAGACCAGCCCTTTTCGAGTTACGAGCTATAGTTTCGACGTTTCATAACAGCATGAAGTTCCCGACTCGAAATGGTTCCCACGAAGTAAAAGGGGACGTTGAAATCGCCAGAAGCTGTAATTCGATAGTGATGAATGGTAAAATGGCGGTACAACAAGTCCTCGTCGAGGAACTTATTCCGGAAGAAGAGGAAGAGAAGTGTTGGGCCTCGAGTAAAGCAGTTGAAAGCGTCAGCTTGTGGGAAGAGGAAGACGATCAGAGTGTCCAAGTCGGAGTCTGGATCCCGGCTCAGGAAAAGCGGCTACTGATCGACTTGCTGAAAGAGTTCAAGGACGTTTTCGCATGGAAGGCGTCCGACATGCCAGGTCTACCGACGGACATCGCCATCCATAAACTCGAAGTTGACCAGGCCAGAAAGCCAGTCAAACAGAAGAAGCGAAACTTCGTGCAAGATCGATTGGAAGCTATCGAGTCCGAAGTCGGAAAGCTACTGTCGGCAAATATAGTAAAAGAAGTACTTTATCCAGATTGGCTTGCTAATCCAGTGTTGGTGAAGAAACCGGATGGCGGTGGCGCGATGTGCGCGATTTCACGGATTTGAATAAGGCATGCCCCAAAGACTCTTATCCGCGCCTAAGATCGGCAGTTAGTTGATTCGACCATCGGTTTTGAGGTATTCGCGTTCTCGATGCATACAAGCGGGTACCATCGATTCTTATGGACCTCGGGATGCGGAGAAGACCGCGTTCATTACTGAGTTCGGCACCTTTTGTTATGTTACCATGCCATTCGGATTGAAGAATGCCTGGAGCTACATACCAAAGGGCGGTCAATAAAATTTTTGCGAAGCAGATTGGTAAAAACATGGAAGTCTATGTGGACGATCTACTCGTCAAAAGCCGATCGATGAAGCAGTTTTTGGTAGACGCCAGGGAAGTATTTGAAGTGTTAAGAGATACTGAAATGAAACTTAATCCAAAAAAGTGCACATTTGGAGTGAGAACAGACAAATTTCTAGGGTACGTGGTCTCGAGAGACGGGATTCGAGCTAATCCTGATAAGATCGACACACTAAAGAACATGCCTGCACCTCGAAATATGAAAGAAGTTCAGAGACTCACAGGTCGGATGGCAGCACTGAATAGATTCTTATCTCGGTCACCCAAGACGCACACTACCGTTCTTCAAAATTCTTCGAAAGCCCAGTCCTTTCCACTGGGACAGCGAATGTCGAGCGACGCCGAAGAGTTAAAAGCATATCTGTCGAGAACTACCTACTCTCACTTCTCCCGAGAGGGAAAGGTTGTTGGTTTACCTATCGGTTTGCGAGGAAGCAGTGAGTTCGGTCTTGGTCCGAGAAGGGGAAAAGGGCCAGGTGCCTATATATTTTGTAAGTAAAGCTCTGCATGGTCCCGAAACTCGATACTCACCAGCTGAGAAACTCGCATTATCGTTGATACACGCGTCGAGAAAGCTCAGACCATACTTTCAAGCCCATCCCATAGTGGTAGTCACAGACCAACCACTTAAGCAAATTCTGGCGAAGCCCGACACGTCTGGTCGACTCGCGAAATGGGTAATAGAGATGGCTCAATATGATATCGAGTTCGTGCCACGTACCGCGATCAAAGCTCAAGCCTTAGCGGACTTCTTAGCTGAAGGCATATCAGTGCAACTCGAGCAAGAAAAGCAAAGTCAGGAAGAACGATGGATGCTCCATGCTGATGGGGCTTCGAGCAAGGAATGAGCAGGTGCAGGCCTCCTATTAGTCAGCCCGAAGGGGGAGGAGTTTCCATACGCTCTCCGGTTCGATTTTAAGGCAACTAATAATGAGGCAGAGTATGAAGCAATTATTACTGGTCTGAAGCTCGCTCTGAAGCTCGGGGTCAAAAATCTAAGCGTTTACAGTGACTCGCAATTAGTTGTTAACCATATCAAAGGAGAATACGAGGCTAAGGAAGAGACTATGAAGAAGTATTTGGCAGTAGTCCAAGGCCTCAAGCCGAGATTCAACTCGATTCAATTCGAACAGGTACCTCGAACTCAGAACAAGAGGGCCGACGCTCTGTCCAAGTTAGCATCGAATTTCGTCTCTAGTAAGAAGGTGTTAGTAGAGTTGCTGACAGAAAGGAGTTATGAAGAGATAGAGGCCCAGCCGATATCCCAGCAGGCCACATGGATGGATCCAATTGTCCTTTACTTGAAGGACGGAATATTACCCAATGATAAAGGTGCAGTCAAGAAAGGTCCGACTACGATCATTCTCGATATGCCTTCTTCAACGACATACTTTATCGGAAGTCATTCACGAGTCCATGGTTGAGATACGCATCTGAGACAGAGGGAGAGTATCTTCTCGAGGAAATCCATAGAGGAGCTTGTGGAAATCACTGTGGGGCTAGGATGTTAGCCCGGAAATGCAAGCTCGCAGGATACTTCTGGCCCTCAATGCAACGAGATGCGAACAAGTTAGTGCGAGAGATGCAATTCTTGTCAAATTCACGATAACATCTCTCATCAACAGCACAAGAAATGAATGTCATCTCGTCAGCATGGCCTTTCGACGTGTGGGGAATCGATATTGTGGGACCCTACCCGAGCTCCAGGGAACAATAAATTTGTAGTAGTCTATGTGGATTATTTCACTAAGTGGGTAGAAGCCAAAGCTTTACCACGATATCAAAGCGACTACAATCAAGAAGTTCTATGGGTCGATATTTTATGCGGTATGGTGTTCGAAGGCTTTAATCTCGGACAACGGCACTCAATTCAAGATCGAAGAGTCGAGAGTGGTTAGCCGAGTATCATATCGACCAACACTTCACCTCGGTGGCTCATCCTCAGCGAATGGTCAAGTCGAGCAGACAAATCGGCTGATTAAACTCGGATTGAAAAAAAGGCTAGAGGTGAAAGGGCGAGACTGGGCGTTACAACTCCCGAGCATCCTGTGGTCATACAGGACAGCTCCAAACTCATCAACGGGTGAAACACCTTTCTCTCTAACCTATGGGTGCGAGGCAGTTATCACTACGGAGACCGGTGTTCCTTCCCCTCGAGTTTTAGCGTATAATATTGAGATGAACGACCCCGACATCCGACATGAGAAGGATAATCTCGAGGAGCGGAGAGAAATGGCCTCAGCCAGAATGGCAAGGTACAAGCAGAAGATCTCTCAATATTACAACGCCAGAGTGAAATACAGATATTTCAAGGTCGGAGATCTAGTCTTGAGGAAAAATGAAGCAAGTCGACAGAAGGAGATCGGGACACTCTCCCCGAACTGGGAAGGCCCGTATCAGATTCTAAAAGTCCACCCCAAAGGTTCATATCAACTAGGTCGAGCAGACGGAACCACAGTCCCTCGACAATGGCACGCGAATAATTTGAGGAAATTTTACGTTTAAGCCTTAGTTGATCAGTTTGTTTCTACTCGTTTTTTAAGATTTGTAATCAGTCCATGAGACAGTTCTATCTTCGTTATAATAAATAATGATTTCTTTTTCTACGGTTCTATTAAGTCATTTTTGTAATATTCTAAGTCCAAGAGGACACGAAGTTACACTCGACAAAGTATGGAGCAATCCGAAAGTCGGAACTCCCGATAACGCCATAAGCTTACGATGCAGAAGGCACCAAGAAGACTCGCAGGGTCGGGTCAAGTGTCCAAGTCGAAAGCCTAACGAACTTAAGGGTCGAATAAGGCAGACAAAGGACGGTTCGCAGGGTCGGGCCAAACGTCCAAGTCGGAAGTCTGACCAGCCCAAAGGGCAATTAGACCGTGACAAGGACAGTTCGCAATGTCGGACTAACTTGAAGATCTATTAAGCCTATAAGGCTAAAAAGCCAAGGCAACTAGATCGACATAAAAGCCATATAGAACCTAAGTGCATTATGAACTAAAGTTGATAAAACACTTGGGGGGCAATAGTACCTCGATAAGGCAGAAGCAAACAGAGCCAATGGCTCGACAAGCAAGAAAGCCCAAGACAGTAATAAACGAAAGAGTAAATGACAACAAGAAGAGATAAAAGTGGACGAATTTCAAAACAAATTGGGGCCAGGTCGAAATGACCAACCCTGATAAAGTAAATACTCATCCAAATCTGATCAAAGTTGATAAGATTTACAAATAATTACAAGTTAAAGTTCAAGACATCAAAGTTTGAAAGAAACAAGACAACTAAATAGAAGCATCGGGGGTCGGAACAGCATCTTCAGGGGTCGGAACAGCATTATCAGGAGTCGGGCTCACTGGGGGACCACCATACTTCTGAGCAAGGGATATACCCTGTTGGAATTCGTCGAAGTACAAGTCGTACAACGCCTCCGAGTCAGGGTCATAGCAGCCAGGCTCTTCGAGCTGGTCGATCTCGACTTCCGGATAGGCCTTCTTCACTTGGTCCACCGCCTTGGTGAATCCTCCAAGTATGGCCGTCTGCATGATTACGTCGAGATCACTACCCAACTCGTCAGACTTCCGATACTCGAGTATCGCGGCGGTCCTTGCTTCCTCAAGTTGTCCAGGGACCTGATCAAGTTCGGTTTTCAACTGGTCTCTCTCTTCGGCAATAGCCGTTCCTCGCGCCCGGCTCTTCCTCGAGCCACTTTGCAAAGCAGCCTCCTCCTCCCGCCGGCGCGGCCAGATCTCTCCTCGGCCGGCGATGATGACCTCTCGCGCTCCCCTTTACCTTCTATATTTCAAAATGGCGGCTTTTCTTGAAAACGTTAGGCTGCGATTCCGCACCGATGACACTAGTCGACTCGATAGCAAGCCTCGTCATTCAACCTCCGATTTGCGTCTTCGCTCTCTTCCTCATTCTCGGGACGGCGTGCTCATACGTCGAGAAGCCTCTCGACTCATAAAGTAATGCTGCCAAAAAGGGAAAAAGTTAAGGCATAGGCGTGATGAGTTCCAAAAAAAAGGAGACAGGAAATTGACAAGAGTTAGCCTTTACCACGCGACCGGCTCTCGGAGGGAAGAGGCCAGGACCTGGTCGTCCAGCTTCTCGACATCTTCGGCCGACATCCTACTCGTGGCGGCAAGGTCGAGAGAAGGCTTTGTGACCTTGGCTTTCTTAGCCAGCCTTTGCTGATCTCTCACCAACTCCTCGAGGCCCGACCTCCTCTTCTGCAACCGAGCCGCTTCAGCACAAGAAGGCTCTTCACCCCCTCCGACAGTAAAGTCGATAATGTCCTCTACTGCGTGATCGACCGGTGTTCATGGGTGAGTCCTCCCAAGGTGGAAGGCGGGGTTGGTTGTGCGACAAGGGTAGTTGTCTCGACATCCTCGGTCGGGTCGGCGGCTGAACAGAGCAGTCTTTCTCGGACGCCGGAGGAGCAACTCTCGACCTAGATGCAAATGACAATGGTAGCAGCCACATCGAAGCCTTTGGGAAATGACCTTCGAGAATCGCCCACTACACAAATGAAAAAGGAGTCGATGATCGGGAATAGGAAGATACAACTTCAAAAAACAATAAGACTTAGCAACGAAATAATAAAGCTTCCTACGGTTTTCTTGATCGGCGGCATGAAGGCTATCTGAGGCGAGGCCCCGCCTCCTCGAGGCGGGCAAGGTCGTAAAGGAGACTCAGTCTGTGTGACCACCTCGAATGTGAATCTCTTGAGGACACAGCCGTTAAGTGCGACTTCCCGACCAGATTTGTCATCTCTTCCTTCTCTCGACCTCCATAAGCCGACATAAGGATTATCCGACCCATGTCGGAGAAAGAAGAACACAGGCTTCCAATTTCCATGAGACGAAGGTCCTTTAGACACGAACTCATGACGATTGGCGCGTCAAAGCGTGTACCACCCCGACGGCATCGCGGCAATCTTGTGACACCATCGGAACAAAGGGGACGGTAAATCCGATACCGCGACTCGGCAGCAATCGAAAGCCAATCGAGTCCGGATGGCATTCGGGCCCGATTGAGATATCGCCAATCTCGTAATGGCGAAGAAACGGCTGGACACCGGACATAGGGGGAACCTTAACCCCATCGACAATTGGGCCTCATAGATATAGAACCCTTCCGGGGCTCGTCGGCAAATTGATCCGACCGGAAGGAAGTCGAACCACCACTGAGGGTGGAAAGCCCGTATCTCCGCCGTATTTGGTTAAGATCATCCATAGTGAGGCAAGAAACGCATCCCTTCGGCCCCTTTCCATCCATTCTGGTGGACAGTTTCTTGGGCTCCCTGATAGTGCCTAAGGGTCCTTGAGGATTTGTGGGTAGAGGTTGATCGGAGGAGGCGGATACTTGTGCTTGCTCACTGGAACGGGACTCCTCTATCCTATCGGAGACTATTGTACTACTAGACATGGATAGATTTGAACAAATACGGTAGGAAGAAGAAGGAAAAAGAAAGACTAAATTGCTTACTTGTTCTTATGGGATTGAAGAGGAGAATGAATGGCAGTAGCACCGTCTGGACTCCTCACCCTCTTTATGCGTTTAAGTTGCCCAAATGATAAATGATAAGACGTGTTTAGGGGGGTTACCAGCAGTTATAACCCCCTAGATATCGCGAAAATCAAAGGCGGCGTCATTTATGGCGGGGAGGCGAAACGTTAGTGCGTTATGACGTCATAATGAACGGCCATGATTGGCTAGGAGGCAGTGGCATGTGAAGCGGTTACACCATTTCCGCCAAGATTTAGGCCAACTCGAAGATGATTTCAAATTGGCGATCGACCTCGGACAACGGTAGTCGCCTCTCAGTGCGGGGGCTTATGGCGATACCGGGTTACGCACCTCGATATATCATCATCGAGTGGACCCTGAGGATCAAATATTTACTAAGGCGTATGAGCCGGATAAGGCATACAAGTCGACTATTGGTCTCGGAGCCATGACACATATGTCGATCCTCGAGCCACGAAGAATATCTAGGAGCTAGAGGTCACGACTATCGACTTTACAGCGGTGCGGGACGTGAGTTCGAGTCGATCTTCCCGGTCGGGCGATCGATATCGAAAACAGAGTCCACACCGGCTATGTTGGCCCAATATCCACCGGATAACTTGGGGCGAGGTAAAGCCCAATTAAGGGTAGATATGACAATAGCCACGAGACCGACTCATATTAGGGTTAGGTCATGCATTGTCTCGATAAATACAACGTTCCAGGAACTACGTATGGCTTGATTCCTGGAAGAATAATAGGATACGTAGGCACTCTAAGAATCCCACTTAGACTCAGCCGCAAACACAAAAAACCCCTTCTTTGTTCTTGGCATTAGGGTTCTTGATTATTCACCAATAACATAAGGAAAAGCCCGGATCTTTAAGGTGACATAATTTGTCATCGCCGTCAGCGACCGTGGACTCTCTCAGCAAAGATAATCCTAGGCGTTAGCGCCAACAACCGCCCCTGTGTACACATTAGGAGGATTGGTCTTGGCGGGTTGGGTGTTGTTGCGGGTCTTGGGGCGTTTAGGGCATAGTATATATTCTTTTCTTAAGATCTAAATTTGTACTGATATATATATATATATATATATATATAAGAAAGGAAAGTTTGTGGATTTGTGACACGTTTTTTTTTATTGGACCGTTCGTTTACTGTTCATCTACCAACCTTTTTTTTTTCTTTTTTCCACTGTTCATGCTCATAGGCCCAGGGTCCATCTTCTTTTACTGTTCATCGGCCATGCATTTTACGGTTCCTCGGTTTTTTTTTTTTTTTTTTTTTTTTAAATTTTTTTCCGGCTAAATTTAAATCATTTATATTGTGTTGTACTTAAAATGTGTATAGTGATATTTTAGTTGAAATGTATTGTACATTTAATAGTTTTTGACATTAAGGTTTGTTAAATAATTGACATCATAATTTGTTGTATAATATCAATGCAAGCTAAATTTAAATCGTTTATATTATTGTGTTGTCTTAAAATGTGTGGAGTGATATTTTAGTTGAAATGTATTTTATATTTAATAGTTTTTGACATTACTGAAACATCTAGCGTGAGTTGATTGATTAGATTGGATCTGTTTGTTTGTAAATGAGTTGAAGCAATTGGTATATGTTGTACTTATGTGTACTGTCTATGGGAGTAAGCTTTTCAAACTTATATATATCTATTACGTTAACGGATTTCCTCTTTCTTTCGATCTATTAACCATCTCGATTACGAAGAGAGATCGGCGTAAAATGTTTTATTCTTCATTGTTGCGCTTAAAAATTGCGTTACGAGCGGTTCGTTACACGCTACATTTCTTCGTATTTAATATCGTCAAATAAGTTAAAACTAATAAAGACGGCACGCCGTTAGTTAGTTTTAGTGTGAATAAAGACCAATTTTACTAATATCTGTGGTAAATGTATTTTATTGATGAGTGTTAAATGTAGTTTGGAACTTTTGCTTTTTTTTGTATTAGGTGTACATGTAAGTAAATTAAAACATTTGTCTAATTGTAAATCGTGTTAAATAATTGACATCATAATTTGTTGTATAATATCAATGCCGCTAAATTTCGTCATTTATATTGTGTTGTCTTAAAATGTGTGGAGTGATATTTTAGTTAAAATGTATTTTATATTTAATAGTTTTTGACATTAAGGTAAGCATCTAAGATGGGCGACTCAGTGCGTTGCTGCACTAAATAACGTTTTACTAGTATATATATATACACTTACTTTTTTGAGAAGTATATATAATATCTATATACTAATAAAACTCGTCTTACGCATTTGAGAAATATAAACACCTTAAAAAAATGACGTTTTTTTTTTTTTTTTTTAAAAAGACAACTTATAAAATAAAATAAGTATAAAAAATTACGGGTTGAGACATCGACAACAAGCGTGATCGAGAGAATCGAGCGATGGGCCCATCTAGAAATGGGATGAGATCGCTTGTCGATTTGTGTGTCTAATTTTTGTGTCAAGAAAAGCGACGTCGTTTACGTGTATGTTTTATTTTTGGTTTTGGTTTTTTTTTTTATTTTATTTTCTTCAAGAAACAAAATGGCGTAAACGACGTGCTTTTCTTGATAATCAAAATTGAATTAGCAACATGATTGGACGGTGATCTCATCCCGATAGAAATAGTTTCAAACAAACCGGTCCTTTTGTATTAGCTGCAAGTTATTGCTGACATTTATAAAACACCTTAATCCTTTAAATAAGTTAACGGAATGATGATAGTTGCTATTATGTGTCATGCGTAGCGTCGGCGCGCGTCGGATGATCTGCAGTTGATCGGTGTTAGATCATATTATAATATAGATCTAACACCGATCAATCATCGAGCAGATCATCCGATAATAACGGATGCTTGCACGATATGTGCTGGCCAGTGAGTGCTCGTTAGTTAATTACAATCATGCAGCAAAGCTTGAACATGAACCTGCAAATGAGTAGCACAAAACATGAACATCCAAACAAAACCATTCTAATTTTTCTACATGATTTCCCAACACACGTGTATCCATTTAATTCATGTTAGTTTGTTTAATAGAATACCTGATTTTGATTTATTACCCTTCCACGAATACTTATCTGCAACAAAGAGAAAAGGTAAATCAAAAAACAAATTTTAACATACATAAGTCAAACCATAAAAACAGATTACCAAAGGCCATATAAGATTAGAAAAAATAAATCTTACAGACGTGGGAAGCAAGGATTGTGAACCACCACGGTTTTTCCACCATATCCAACATAACGTCGGCCTCCTCCGTAACCAGTCGCTTAAAATCCAAAAGTGAATAGAGAAAATTGCCACTTTTTCGAAATTCACCACAGAAAAAGAAGAGTAATGAATCATGAAATGGAAATATCATCAAATGCGTTCTTATGCTTTAATCCTAAGCGATAAAAGATCACCTCAGGAAAATAAGAGTAATGAATCATGAAATGCAAATATCATCAAATGTGTTCTGCTTTAATCGTAATCGACAAAAGAATGATTGGGTAATTCCACAATCTCATACCTTTGTTGAGTAACAATTTGTGCCGAAACAAGAACATATTCATCTGCTGGATCATCCTAATCGGATTCAAATTAGGACATGCGTCTGTTGACGTACCTATTCCCAAAAACTTCATACAAATTATTGTTTGCCCATGCAAAACAACAAAGAAAGGACGTTGATAGCATAATCAAAACAAAATAAAATAAAAGTCCAAAGCATCCAAAAATTGGAAACAGAAAATCTAGTGAGCAAAGGCTCACCTTTCTCAACGGAAATCTTCTTCAAACATGGGCTCCTTTTTGCATCAGCAATTTGTGTTGAGTAAGTGGGAGCATGAGAGACTCCTTAAACTGTCAAAATAGGAAAAAACAATTGAGGGAATGCGTTTGCAATATGTGTGCAATGTTGAATCACATAATTAAGTTTACAATTAAGTGAACATTCAAACACTGATGAAATCAACTTTTTTTTTTGAGTGGAAAAATGATTTTATTAGGCACTATCCAAAGTGTAGGCATGTACAACATCCGAAGGGGGGAGAGTACCCCATTCCACAGAATTACCAGTACTTAGTTTAGAAGCATGCCTAGCTAGAGAATCCGCAGGGGCATTCCCTGCGCGTTTAACAAAAGTAAAAGACACAGCAAAGAATAATTTCGACAAGTCTTTGCAGCCCGCCACAATCTGACCAACGTCGGATAAATCTTCATATGCCGATTGCATTTTTCTGAATATTTGTCAAAGAATCAGCCTCAATGATGAGCCTTTGATATCCATAAGCAACGGCGTAAGAGAGCCCATGGAATACGCCTAATGCTTCTGCCTCAAGAACAGAGGTGTTGGTGCCTATTTGAAAGGAATAAGAGTTGAGAATTTTCGCGGTTTCATTTCTATAAATTCCACCAAGCGAGAGAGAGTTATCTTTAAGACAAGCATCAACATTACATTTTATGAAAGAGGCGAAGGAGGCTTCCATTTGTCCGGCCAAATTGGGTGAATCATACCGCTGCGCATGCGTATTATTAATGATAGCCAAGAATTCACAGACTTCCAATTTCAAACTTCTTCCAATATCGATGATAGATAAACAGCTTTTTATCAAAAATCTAAGAGCATCGGGCTTTCCAAATAAGCCAAAAGAGATAAGAGCGTACTCACGAGAGAGTCATCATGTATGTTTAAAACAAGATCCAACACGTCCGCAAAGGTATGCAGTCGATGTTCTCTCCACGACTTGCTATTAGATTCCAAACTCCATATCTTCCGGCAATTGTACAATCCAGCAAGCAATGGCCAATCGGCCCCGTTTTCTCAAGTTTTCACTTATTTATATGTTGAAAATATTACATGTTATGGCCACCGGCACTAACCACAAATCAATACACAGTTGAGAGGCAAATCATTGTCGACATTCACTCTACCTTATTTTTTTGTCAAACTTTTACTCCATCAGTACCTTCAAGAAATATAATTGTTAATAAAAATCAAAACCTCCTTCAAAAAAAGTCAAAATCAAAATCCTAACAATCGAACATTAAAAAAACAGTGAAGATCCCATGGTTTGCATGGCATGGATAGTATCTGACAGCTCATCGCCCATCGGTTGAAGTTGATAGTGATTCGAAGCGTGCATAAACATTGACGGAAAATGAATTTGAGAATTACACGCAATCTAAGACGAACACAAAACGGAATTCAAATAGTAAAGAAACAACTATGAAAATATAAGAAATCAGAGTGAGGACGGGTAGATAACCATTTGACATAAATTTGAAAATTTGGTAAAACTGATTGCTTTGAAATTATTAAATCAAAAGGAGAAAGAAAGCACCTTATGCATCGGAGTGGAACAACGCCTTATTACAGAGGATATAACCAAGACCGCGATGAAGGAAATCAGGCGCGAAGATAGAGGACCGGCGATGAAGGAAATTAGGAATTCAAATTTAAATTTTAGAGACAAAGCTGAAGAGGAAAGGTAAGGAAGTGTATTTTTTAATTTTTTATTTACCTATAACAAATTTTGTGGAGGGATTTTAGGGCAGGTTAATTGGTTTTATTTTTTTATTTAATGCATTTATTTACCTATGTAATGACTACGGGTATGGAGCGAGTCAAATTGGATAATTTCAGGTTTGGATCACAATTGATTTAATTTTACTTCTCTATATATATCTTAGTAGAAGCACCGCGAATGCACGGGATGGACGTAACATTCGAAAATGTCTATTAAAGAAAAATGACTACATATTCTAAAAAATACGTTTTGTTGAAATTTAGAACTCACGGTGAAAAATATGTACATCGAGTGTTTTTATGGTGATTAATGAATAATATATTGTGTTAATAAGATAGAAAGCAAGTTGAGTCAGTTCTAAAAAGAAAGCAAGTAAGTTGAGTCTTCCATTTTGATGCAGCGATTATGCTCCCTTCTCTAAGTAACAATGTTGGTGTTTGTGTTATTCACTAATTATACATAACATTGACCCCGATATATGCCTAAGACATTGCAGTGCACGGGATAATTGAAATGCGAAAATAACTATGAAAATGTAATAAAAGAATCATTGTATTATGATTGTCCAAACACAAAAAAATAATATAGAAAAACACCAATGGTATGTAAGCTAAAAATACCCGAGCCATCAATACTCAAACAATATCAATAAATTTGCATAAATTCACCAACAAATTGTTTAAAACTTGAATGCAACTAACATAAAGTGAAAGAAAAAAAAAACACCTGTAAATTGGTTTAGGCCATCTCTTTTTGTCACAAAGCTAATAAAGCTTCTTTTTTGGACATTCCTTGATCTCATTAGATTGCCCATCTTTGTCCAAGATGTCTGTATGGATCTTCAACCGTTTTTTGTCCACTCCCTTGCCATCTTCTCTTGCATCATTCATGGTATTCAATTTTCCAAACAATTTCTCCAAAGCAATTTTTGCTTCTTTGAGTGTAGTATGTTCCTTCTGACCGGATGAAGCTGAAGGAAATAAAAATCCATCAACGTGAACACTTATGATAGTTCTATCTCCTTTTCTCTTGGGTTCCATTATAGTTCGCTTTCCTTCTTTTTTTTCACACAACTCATTAAAACACTATTCACAGAGAGAAAAACAGGAACATTAGCGAATATACATAACTTCTTCCACCGGCTCCGCATAGTATTCTTCCAACTAAAAAAAATGTTAAACAAACAAAAGAACTATGATCTATAAATGGCTAGTTTATGCATTAAATCGAAAAATTAAATTAGCCATAAGCATCCTCTTACCTTCCAAAGTTTTTCCACATTCATGCCACAATCCATATATATAGCTGCGACAATTGACTTCACGATGTCTGCAAGAACCTTCGGAGCCTTCACAGGTCCTCCGTACAATTGATCCAATTCTTCCTGTTTTACCGCCACAACAAAGTCTCTAATCAACAAAGGAAAAATAAAAAACATAAAGCATAGAGATCAAACAAAAATCTTGGAAATCCCCAAACTGACTAAAAACCAATGATAATAGAAAATGTAATGAAATAATTAGTCACAAAAAAGAGGATAAATTATTAGAGATGAAGGAAAAAATAACCCACAAAAGCAAAACATCACTAACCAATTACCAATCTCGCATCAAGCAGGTCTATCTAGGAGCGCCAAAACGGAATTACAGTCGGTGTAGGTGCTCTTATGTGCGTAATCGGAACGGCATGTTACCTCTGCAGCAAATTAAGCAGCTTCGGTATCCGGCGAAACAATACCAACTCCGACATCTTTCCCGCCGGCGTGCTCCATTCGACACCACCGTCGACCACTAACACTTGGAGAAAGCGGACGATTAGTGATAGCTCTTGTTCGTTTTAAGGGTAGCAGCTTGTATTTGGATTAAGATGCGATGACACGGTGGGAAAAAATTAAAAAAAATGGTATTTGCGTCGACACGGTGGACGTAAATAAGTGAGTTATGACACGTGTCTTATATGTTACCATATTGATACTGCAATTGCATGGATATGTCGGCGTAAATATTTACTGTCGATTTAATTGCTCTTGTAGCCTAAATTTCCCTCCAGAAAAATTCATGGCACACGTATTTACGTCCACTTGTTGACGCAAAAAACAAATGGCGGGAAATGTTTTAGCATCTATGTTGATGCTAGTAATGTAATTTGCGTCGACGGACTTGGAGGTCAAAGTTTGAGGCATTTGCGTCGACTTGTCCATGCAAATATACTTTTGCATTGATATAGAGTCGACACAAATACTATGGTCGCAAAAGCCAAATTTTCTAGTAGTGAAGGAACATGAGTATTTTGAACATTAAAATAATCACTGAAGCCATCTTCAACCAGGTGATTGAAAGTGCGACCAGTTGTAGGTGAACCTAATAATTCGACCAAGGAAAAAAAACTCCTGTTCGTCCAGTGTTCCAGTATTTCCATCAACCATGAATTCCCGCAGGCTAGTCTCCATAGCAGGACCTTTAGTGTGCTTCTTCCCTGTGACTCAAAAGCACACTATCGAATCTACATATTTCCATCAATATGGAGAGACTTTAATGGGTTTTTGTCTGTATTTTCTCCAAGACCACATATCAATAAAGCACCAGCTGGTATTTCAATAACTTTGTTCATTTGATTCTACCGTAACAAAATCCACACAACAATTCAACAAAAACACAAATGGGATACCAAAAAATCAGAGAATTTTATATTTCTACCGTATTTTTGACCTTGAACACTTTTGAGTAATATATGAGGTGCCGTTTGAAGCCTTAGTAGCACTTCTACATGGCCACACAACAAATAAGTTATATTGTTATGCTTTTGTTTGAAGATCTAATCTTGATAGGATATAGACACCCAAAAGTAAATAGTTACAGGGTAATATCTTACTTCAAAATCGTAAAAAGTTGGGGTATGATTAAAAAGAAAAAGAGAAATCTCAAAGACCATACTAATATTGTATGTTGTCTACAAAGTTGTGTTTACCTACAAACCTTTTTCTTAATCACAAATTAGAGATACATGTGGTCAAATGTAGTGCATGAATCCGACAATAACCATTACTTTCACTATCAATGTTAACCTTCATAGAGTACTTGGACAACCCTTAAATACAACCACACTAACAACTTTCTACATTACAACTTCAGTATATCAAAATCTCTTTGGCAAACTCAGAAACGCACAAATTAAAAAAAAAAAAAAAAAAAAAAAAAAAAAAAAAAAAAACCCTCACATTACAAACCAAAACACATCACCTGAGAGTCAAGAAACATTCAGATTCCAAAAGTAAAACATGATTGAAAAGTAAAACATGTTTGTTGATCCGTTTTTCCAAAAGCAAAAGTAAATTAGATTAAGCTAAATTCCTTAAATTAGCAACAAAAAAACATGAAATTAGATTGAACATACCCCTCATTGGATGGAGCATTCAACGCATGCAAAGGCCTTCAGCGGCAAAATTGTTCTTCGGGACCAGTAGCAGCGGCATTTTGTTGTGTGAAGAACTGAAACAACCTGCAAAGAAAGAAAAGCAACTGCATATAATTTTTTGATAGAAAGAACACATATTTATGCAGCCGAGCTGCTACTAATGTAGAAATCAGAGGGACGAGACCTAATTCATAAGAAGAACAAAAGAAACATTAAAGGAAACAAAGGCAAGGCCCAATCTAGCTAATAACCACAAAAAACGAATGTGGAAGGAATTGTTGCGGTAAGTTGTGGGTTGTGGATGGAGGATTTACTCTCGAGAAGAGATGGGGAGGAGGTTACAACCCCATACATAGCTTCCTCGGAGTTGATATGGTTGGAGAGGAGATGGGGATGAGGTTACAATCCAAATATAGGAAAGAAATTCAAAATTTGTGAAGGAAGATAGGGATAACGTGGTTGGAATTCTAGAAGACGGCAACGGGGAAGATCGTGGGATGATGGAGGAGTGGAGGTAGAGTGATTCGGAATGTTATGAAATGCATATTTGTTTTTTTTTCTTTTCTGTTGGATAAATAGTTTTTATTCTACCATGGGTTAGTTTTTATTTTTTCCTACTCACCGGGTCACGGAACAGGTCAAAGGCGGGTTTTTGGGGAAAAATTGCGGGTAATTGAGTTAAATTCCTTCGTCTATATATATAGACGAATGAGGGTTTTTGGGGAAAAATTGCGGGTAATTGAGTTAAAATCCTTCGTCTATATATATAGACGAAGGATTTTAACTCAATTACCCGCAATTTTTCCCCAAAAACCCGCCTTTGACCTGTTCCGTGACCAGATATTTTAAAACAACAATAAAATTAATTACCCGCTAACTAATCCCTAACCCGTTCTTGACCCTCTTTATACCCGTCTGAAAAGACACACGCCTCTTTTAACTAATGCATTTTGTGAAAACACTCAACAAAAATGCACAACCAAAAATCTCCATATCTCCAAAAATTAACCTCTAAACAGTATATTTTCCAATTACTCAATCTGAAATTGATTTGAAAATCTCGGCATGTTTGTTATCACTATCAAATAAGATTTGATTTTCAAACTCACGAATGATCTCCATATCTCCTAAAATTTCTCTAACCTCTAAACAATTAATAAATCATTAAATCTCACTGATCATATTTGTCTATCTAATTTACGATTGTTTGTTAAATTAGATTTGTTTTATGCAGACTAGTTCAGCGTCTACTCAAGAATTTGCGCCAGTAGCTTCTACTTCAGTTGTCACGGATTTGCATTATTAGATTACGTTGGCCTTAATGATCATCTTAAGGTTTATTCTTTCTTTTTCTTTTATGTTTACTTTAATAACTATTTCAGGTCATATGTCCTGAGAGTTTGTCAGGAACCCGTTTGTCCATTTAATATTATTAATTAATTATGTCGTTTAATTATGATGATGTCATGTTGCTGAGGTGTCTAGGAAGATGATGTAAGGTTATGAGATATATATATATATATATGTTTAGACGGTAAGAACTAGGTTTTGTCGAGAATTTTGGTAATTTATGTGTAACCCCTTTGCTGAACTTCTTTCTATCAATATATTTCTCCAGTTTTTCCCTGTGATTTATACCATTTCTTCTCTCGACTACCATTGTTCCTCACAATTGGTATCAATTATTACATGGGTGATAATGGAGGCAATTAAGAATATCCAAAATAATTGCATAATAAGGAGATGGTGTGAGAGGGCTGGATATTTGAATTCTAATGATGGGTATATGCCACAGAGGGAACATTATGGTGAAGGGCTAGCAGAGTATTATTTGGGAGTCATTGCAACTGAGAGTCTCGTTTCCGATAATACCAGGACTGCAACAAAGTTTTAGGACGACTTCTGACTGTTGATGTGGGAACAAACAATGAAGATTTATTGAAGGATGAATTTTATATTAGGCTCAGGCGTGGGAGAGCAACCAGTCCAGAATACGCAGAACTTCTACATGAAATTTTATCTTATAGCAAGCAAATGTATGGAGAGAAAGTTCTCATTGAGTTTGAAGATTTTGCGGTTCATAATGCTTTCAAAATCCTGGCTAAATATGGACCCACCCACATTTTTCTTAATAATGACATACATGGGATAGCATTTGTGATCCTTGCAGAACTAAAGGCTTCACTGAAGTTACATGGAAGAACCTTCAGTAAAGAAGTTTTGGAGATTATGGCATCCTTGGAATTTGATGTTGTTGGGTTATTTGGGATAATGCTAAGGGTTGGAGAAATGAGGGGCTTGTTTGCTTCACTCTATTGTGATGATTTGGAAGTAATATTGAGTTTGACAGATACATTGCTGAGTATTTTGGGATCGAGCTCGGTGGCTTATAAGATGTTTGAAATTGAGAAATGCAACCAAACTGCCATTTCTTCTCTCGATTACCATTGTTCCTCACAGAGTTTTTCCTCTTTTCTTCCCTTTTTCGATACTTTTAGTAATTCTTTTTTGTTACATGAGGATGAGAGAGTTTGTTATTGTTACTTAGATTGGATGTATTTGTCAGCTGCAGCAGTCAGCAGAAGAAACGAGGATGATCCATGATTTTACCCCAATCTTTGGATATATGATGAAACTACCAAACATGTCACAATTGTCGCATTAATTAGATGGAGGAAGGAAACAAGAACAAGACAACAATTAAGGACGAAGAATACAGGTACCTTGCTTAGTCGATTTCTACGCATTCAGCAACACAGAGCCCGCATCTATGATTTGTAAATCGAAATAAAATTCTGATTATTCGCCAATTAATTACCTTCTCTGTTGAAAATTTACAGTGTTTAGGTTTTGTGTACAGATTATATGCAACCAACTTGGCTATTGAGGCGTTGGATGGATACCAGATCCTAATCATTTGTTAACTGAATTATATTATATGTCCAATACTGTCATTAATTTGAAAATTTATTTTGATATGAAAACATTTATTTTGTTTCTAAATTTATTGTAACAAAATCAGAAGCTCAGCCCCGAGCCCGACATAGAGATGTTGGATGGTAATCTGCAAAGATGGTGGGACTTTCCACTTTAGGTGTGACGCACCGTTCCCGGATACTGAGTCCTTATCTAGAAAATAACGCCCTGCATGTATATAACTTCTTTTGAAATCACAAAAGTAATACATACGTAAGCATCGTAACAATTTAAGCAGTGTAAAGAACAACTCGGAAATGTCAAAAGACGGACAGACGGATCAACTGTTCCACTCTACGTCTAAGAAAACGAAAAGACTAAAACAACCTAGTATATGTTGTTCCAAACTATTACATCCAAATTGAAATGGAAAAAGTTATAAGTCAAACTCTCAAACATAAATGTTTATCTCTACTACGGTAATATAAAATGCATAAATTAAATGGATAACTTCATCATGAATCTCGAGCTCAAACATCAACTCCGTCATTGCCATCCTCATTATAACCATAGTCGTCATCCTGCCAATCACCTTCTCGGGGGAGGGGACAATTATAAGGGGTAAGTAATACGTATTTAGTAAGAGGTAGAAGAAACAGATACACAATATCTATAAATAACATATATAACATGATAAGTTCTACAAACTTCATGTAGGTTGTAACAGAAGAGCACATTCACCCACTACTAGCTCAGATAGCATATATTTGCACAAGTAAGTTTGTTACACCAAGATCAAAGGACACTATCTATGGTGAACACCTCATCACAACACAGTTAGCACCTTAAGTGCACATACAGTACCGTGAGGAAGATCACACGAGTCACTTGGCATCAGACTAAGTGGAGAGGTGCAATAGTGTTAAGAAATCTACGCGGGAACGTATAGGAATTCAAAATTTATTTCCTTTTTAACCAGGATCGACTTCGTTTAAACAACAAACATAAAAGAAGTAGACGGTGGTTACCTTGCTTGATTTAAAAGATCAACGCTTTGACTGTCTAAGGAAAGTAGTGGTACGTGCACAGAGCCGTCCAAGTGTTCGGCCTCTACCGCTAATCCACACGAACAACCCGCCGGAATCCACCATTGGGATACTACTAGAAAACTCGGTTGCTAGACCAACATTTTATCTCTCTCAAACCTCTCTATAAGAAGCTCTCTATTTATCACAAGAAACTATTAGTCTCTCGGAATTGTAATGTACAAAAGAGCTAGCCAACCTCTTGCTTATATAGGGAGTGAGGCGCCACTTATGTCTCCCAATCTGATTGGGAAAAGCTTCCTAGTAGATAGACGAGAGAGAAAACATTTTCCTAATAAAATAAGGAAAATACATTTGATTGATTTATCTCATTTAATTCAATATCTCATATTAAATATTTTCAAGATATTGTCAATATCTAATATTGACTATCTTTATCGTATTACCATAAATCAATTTACACGTGTATATATCACATATATATTACACATATAAATCTATATACAAATATATAACTAATTGAAATTATGCACATGTATATCAATATATACAAGTCACGCATAGATTCACAAATTACATATATATATATATATATATATATATATATATACTAGTCAATAACCCGTGCATTGCACGGGACCGTCGAACGTCAATGCATCGTGGAATAAAAAAACATCTAAACTCATAAATTTATGTTTTATTGCAATCAGTAAGCGAGAATGAAAGAAAACGAAAATGATATATCTTGTACATAAGTAATAAACTCGATCCCGATCATCAACATGAATCATAAGTTGTCCCAATGAAATAGTACATAAAACACACAACGACCAAGCCGCAATGACCAAGCCTTATCATCCACAACGACCAAGCCACTCAATCTTAATCACCTGAGGAAAGTAATTGAAGATTTTGTTACGGCGTGAAATGATAAAATGACATCGAAGCACCAACAATATAAACTATTAAATATTAAAATATCAGGGATAAATATAAGTTATTATGGCTCTAAAAAAATTTACGTTGTACTCCGTATTTGTTTTCTTTTATGCATGCTGATGATGCTAAATAATGCACCACCGGAATAACAGGGTCACGTGTAATCTAAGGGTGAGCTGTAAAGGGATCGGATAGCTGTAACTTGTTGGAAAGATAATATTTTTGGGTGTTTTAGGGCTGAGTCCAAGAATGTATCTTGGATTGCCTACGTATCCTGTGTGAAAGTCCAGGAATCAAGCCTTACGTTGTTCCTGGAATGATGTATTTATAGGCACATGTCCTTCTTCTGCCCTAAACTTGGGGCGGTTTAGTATATTGACGTAATTACCCTTAAATGGGCCTTGCCTCCTTGCCCAAGCAACCTGTAGGATAGTGGGCCCAGGTGTCTGGACAGGAGGTCTTGGTCTCGACTCGTTGCATACCGACGTGGGCGAACGAGGTCGGACACTTACATGATCTCCCAGTTATCGCGGTCTTCAATGATGGGTCTCGTACTCGATTCGATGTGGATGTTCCTCATAGACTTTTCCCCATGCCAGCTGGGCTAATCAGATCATTCCACGTGGAGGGGGGAAATCCCGTATCGTCATAAGCCCCCCAGATCGGAGGGAAGCTCTTCTCGAATGCTGAGGTCGGATCTGAAAATTTGAATAGCCTTCTCTACACGTGGTATTCTTTAGGCGGGAACACAGCTGTCGCTCTCTGCAGGTATAGGCTGTCATAGGGTGACGTCATACTGGCGGTATTAATTGGTGCAAGAAACGAAGCGTCTCTTATTGGGCCGCGTGGAGATTTGGCCCTTGATTCTCGCGCTTACGCTTCTATAACTGCCCCAAAATCCCACCCCTTCAAATCATTTGGAGATTTTCTTAGCATAAAAGGAGCCCAAGACCTTGACGCCCCTCATTCGCCATTTCAAACTTCTGCAAATCTCAGTTTTTTAGCCGAAAACTCAAGTAAGCCTTAATCTTACTTAAATTTTTCTTCTTATTTTTGTTTCTTGCATCTTTCGCCCAAGCCCATGTCTAGTAGCGATAGTGACTCCCAAAATAGAGAGGAAATTATTGTAGAAGAAGAAACTTCTGAGGAAACGGTTTCTGAGCACCCAACTGCCTCCGGTGAGAGAGCTACCGGAGAAGAAGAAGAGGGAGGAGAAGAAGAATCGTCTCCTCGACCCGCTACCAAGCGTCAAACGAGGATGAGGGGTCAAGGGCCATACGGATGTATCTCCAATCTGACCCCGGAGAAAGCCAAGGCCATTTGCATACGATATGGCATTCCCTACTCTTCTGCAAACGTCATGGTATCGCATGGTCAATTCCAGTTTGCTTGTGACCCTCCTCCCGGTTTCTGTGCCATCTACGAAGCACAATTGAAGGAAGGTTTGAGGTTTCCCTTCGACCCGTGCCTCATCGAGGTTCTTCGACACTACAGGATCAGCGTTCCACAACTTGCTCCAAATGGCGTTAGGAGCGTTATGGGATTCGTGTTGGCGTGTCGAATCGCCAAGGTCGAGTTCTCGGTTCGATTATTCCGTCAATAGTACGCCATCCAAAGTCTACAAGATGTTGGTTGGTACACTTTTCAGAAGCGTCCCCTCACGTCGGAATTTGTGAGGAAGGTGACCTCATCTCAGGGTGAGTGGAAGCCCTAGTTTTTCTTCATCCGTCACGGGCTGGTGGACATCGATGTCTACACTTGGTATAACAGGCCCCAGAAATGGCACGACAGGCTTGGACCCGATACCCCTGACGGGTGTGGCGCCCTCGAGATCGCTCATCCCGACATCACCACTCGAAACCTGCATTCATTGTATCCCTATCGATGTCGATATCGAGGCAGTTGCCTGGCGCATACCTCGAACTTGATGAGGATGTTCGCATTTTACGTAGGACCTTTATTCATGCGCCATTTGCAATACTTGAGTATTTTGTACTTTTTCTGTATTTATTTCGTATTAATCGTATTCTGATGTCGATTTTTCTCTGTTCGCAGTGGAGCATTTCTCAAAGATGGACGCTCTGGGCAAAATGCCAGACCCTAAGACCACAGACCCGAAGAAAATTCAAGTGCTGGTCGGCATCGGGTCGAAAACGCCTGCGTCTGGCGCTACGACTTCTGGGAGTCAAAGGGTTCCAGTCCGATCCGCTACCCCTGTGTCGACATCCAACATTCTTAGGGACCAGCCCGACGAGGCTCACCCGACCAAGGAGACTGAAGAAAGTGTCGTTCTGAGAAAGCGTCAAAAGACAACAGAGGTGAGGCACGGGGTTGGGAAGGAGACCCGTAACCTCGCCCCTCCTAACTCCACCGACGCGCTTCCTGCACTGAGCATGGCGGAGATGGAAGGCATGACTCCGGAGGAACTGCATGACTTCATTATGAAGAGTAATCGAGCTGTAAGTCTTCTTTCTATTTTCCTTATAATTTTGTGATTTGGGTCTGTTTTTGATATCATCAGTGTGTTCCTTTGCAGACTCGACTCGCAGCTAAAGCTGCCCTCAACAGGATTGTGTCCCCGTCAGCTGCCCTGGAGGAACACAAGGAAACCATTGGTAAGCTGACCACAGACATCGAGAAGCATAAGGCCAAGATGAACAAGTTGGACGAACATCGCGTGAAGCTGGAGTCGGATCTGACAAAGGCTAGAGACGATCTGTCCAAAGCTCTGAAAGATGTATCTGACAGGGATGCTGGGATGGCGGTGATGAGATCGGAATTAGCAGAGGTGAAGCTGGAATTGGCAGGGGTGAGGTCGGAGCTTGTGGGGACTAAAGCCGAACTGGCTGAGGCAGTCAAGGCTCGTACCACCGTCCAGTCTCTCCTCGATGACTTAACGGCTCGAGCTGAAACTGCTAAGCGAGACTTCTTGGCCTCACAGGAGCTCGAAGACGACCTGGCGTTGCTCATGACTCAGGGCATGAAAGGGGGATTTACCATGGCTATCGACCAAGTCAAAGAGGTCGATCCGAACTTTGACGTGTCTGCCATTGCGAAGCCCTACTTATATGACCTCGAGGTCATTCCTCGTTATGGGCGATACTTTTCTGAGTTCAAGGCTGGTATCTCTTTATATGAGAAGTATGTGACTTCCGTTCTGAACGATGATGGTGCCGAAAATGTCGAGTCTGGGGATCAAGTCGATCCCAACGCTTCGACCTCGAACCAGCCTGCCGCCTGATGCTTTTTCCTCTTTTGTCTCTTTAAATAACTCGATTTGGTTGTAATAACTTTTATGATTTTATTTGTCTGAACTTTCACTTTGTCTATTCGATCTTGTAAACTTCGACACTTTAATTTTGCATTTTGATCCTCAGATTTGAATCTTATGCTTTTAATTGAATGTCTTTTGTTTCTTACTGATCGTTTGTTCAGGGTGTAGTCCTTTTGAACTTAATTCCCTTGAAAATGTTGCCTTATGGGGTGTAGTCCTTCGGACTTAATTCCCCTGCTGGCCCCTCGAAGTGTAGTACGAGTATACGACTCGTGGTACACTTGGGTATGAGTCGACCTAGCATTGTACTGCCTTATTGGCTTGACTTGGCTTTTTGGGTCGGAACTCGATTCGACTCTCCTGCCTTGTCAGGCTTATACGGATATCGAATTAAGAAGTCCCTACTCAACTGTCGCACATCGTGGTGCTTATGATCTGGTCGAGTTGGGTATCCATCATGGGATTTTCCGACTGCTTAGCATCGTGGCTTACTGGCATGTCGGGGGTGATATAAGCGTTGTCAGTGACTTGGCTTTATTCACTTTTCCGATTTAATTCCCTCGTGTCGAGGTTTCTTGTTGGAGTCGATTTTTGGTCTTTTTTCTTCCAGCCTCCTTTTCTTTTTTACATGAGCATGTATGTTAAGCGTAATTTAGAAAAGAAAATTACTTGAATAAAAGGCATTAAAAGCAACTGTCACATCGACATATTACAAGTAACTAAAAATTGACGTTGCGAATGTCATAAATTGAATAATTAGCTTAAACGTAATATTTCCGGAGATTGGTGGCGTGCCAGGTCCGAGGCACTGTGCTGCCGTCTGATCTCCCCAACTGATACGACCCTTTAGGATGTACCTTTAAGACTTTATACGGACCTTCCCAATTCGGCTCGAGCTTGCCTATTGGGTCTTGCTTGCTGGCTTCGTTTTTCCTCAACACGAGGTCTCCTACTTGGAAGTATTTGCACTTCACCCTTGCGTTGTAATACTGTGAAATCTTCCTTTTATAACTGGCCATTCGATATGCCGCCATCTCTCTCTTCTCTTCGACGTTATCTTTTTCTTCCATTAGATCAGCAGCATTAGTTTCGACATTGTAAGCTAAAACCCGAGGTGACGCTAGTCCGATCTCCGCAGGTATCACTGCTTCGCATCCATAGGCCATGGCAAAAGGAGTCTCTTGGGTAGCTGAATTGGGTGATGTTCGGTATGACCACAGTATACTGGGTAACTGAGCTGCCCAATCTCGACCTTCGTCTTCTAACCGCTTCTTTAACCCAAACTTGAGTTGCCTGTTTGTCTGCTCGACCTGTCCGTTGGACTGAGGTCGGGCCACCGATGTCGTTCTGTGTTCGATCTTGAATTCTTTCAACCAATTCTGCACTCTATCATCAAGAAACTGAGTCCCGTTGTCCGAGATCAGATACTTTGGAATCCCAAACCTGCACAAAATATTCTCGAATAGAAATTTTTTGATGGTCTGAGCCCTGATGTCAGTAAGAGCTTTGGCCTCGACCCACTTAGTAAAATAATCAACTACAACGACCACATATTTGAAATTTCCCGGAGCTCGAGGCAGAGGTCCGACTATATCGATCCCCCATTCATCGAACGGCCACACCGACTCGATGGCACTCATTTCTCGTGCTTGCTGATGAGTCACTACATCGTGTACCTGGCAAGCCCTGCAACTCATAACTAATCGATTTGCATCTTTTTGCATGCATGGCCAAAAATATCCCGCTAGCTTGCATTTTCTTGCCAACATCCGAGCTCCGCAATGGTTACCACAAACTCCTCGATGTATTTCTTCGAGAAGATAAGCCCCCTCGTCTTCCGATGCGCATCGCATCCATGGTGTTACAAACGACTTTCGATAAAGCACATAGTCGAACAGAGCGTACCTGGAGGCTTGGAGCCGGATTTTCCTGGCCTGAGACTTATCGGATGGGAGAATTCCGTCTTTCAAGAATAACGCTATCGGATCCATCCATGTCGATCCCTGAACCACTGGTTGCACATCTATTTCGTTATAGCTCCGCTCTGCTAACATTTCTACCAGAACTTTCCTTTTCAACTTGAAATTCGATGCGAGTTTAGACAGCGAATCGGCCCGTTTATTCTCACTTCGGGGTACCTGTTCGACGCGAACCGTCTTGAACTTCGACATCAGTCCCTGAACCACTCTCAGGTAATTCTTCATAGATTCTTCTTTGGCCTCATACTCGCCTCGTATGTGATTCACTACGAGCTGAGAGTCGCTGTATACTAGGAGGTTCTCGACCCCCAACTTCAATGCCAGCTTTAAACCAAAGTTGATCATTGCCTCATACTCAAACCCCGTTATTTGTAGCCCTGAACTCGAATCGTAACGCATACGGGAACTCTTCTCCCCTAGGACTGACCAATAACAAACCAGCCCCAGCTCCTTCTCTACTCGAGTCACCATCAACATGGATAGTCCAATGCTCACCTGATGACTGCTTATCCTGTTCCAACTGAATTGACAACCCTTCTGCTATGAAGTCTGCTAGAGCTTGACCCTTAATGGCTGTGCGAGGTAGAAACTCGATATCATACTCGGCTAACTCGACCACCCATTTGGCTAATCGACCCGATGTCTCGGGCCTCGCCAAAATCTGTTTCAAAGGCTGGTCGGTAACCACAGAGATGGGGTGTGCTTGAAACTAGGGTTTCAATTTCCTCGATGCATGAACTAGACTTAATGCCAATTTTTCAGCTGGCGTGTATCTGGTCTCTGGTCCATGCAATGCCTTGCTTACTTAAATATATCGGGTTTGTCCCTGGTCTCCATCTCGAACTAATACGGCACTTACTGCCTCTTCACAGATTGCTAGATAAACCAGGAGTTTCTCTCCTTCTCGAGGTGAAGACAATGTCGGTAAATCAGATAGATACTCCTTCAGATCATCGAATGCTTTTTGGCACTTCTCGTCCCACTGGAAAGGACTCGCTTTCTTCAATATCTTGAAGAATGGTAGGGCCCTTTGCGCTGATATCGACAAGAAATGATTGAGCGCCGCCATTCGACCTGTCAAACGTTGCACTTCTTTTACGTTACGAGGCATAGGCATGCTCTTCAGGGCCTCGATCTTATCCGGATTAGCTCTAATCCCATCTCTCGATATCATATACCATAGAAACTTTCCCGATCGTACTCCGAACGTGCATTTCTTCGGATTGAGCTTCATGTTTGCAGCCCGCAGCACCTCGAAGACCTCTCTGACATCGATAAGAAACTGTCCCATGGACCTGCTCTTGATCAATAAATCATCTACGTAAACTTCCATGTTTCGACCTATCTGCCCCTTGAAAATTTTGTTGACCGCCCACCGATAGGTTGCTCTCCGCATTCTTAAGCCCAAACGGCATCGTCACGAAGCAAAACGTGCCAAACTCTGTGATAAAAGCGGTTTTTTTCTGAGTCCTGGGGGTCCATAAAGATCTGATAATACCCCCTGTACGCATCGAGAAACCCGAATACCTCGAAGCCTAGTGTCGAGTCGACTAACTGGTCGATCTTGGGTAGCGGGTAAGAATCCTTGGGGCATGCTTTGTTAAGATCGGTAAAGTCGACGCACATTCGCCATGTCTGATCTGGCTTTTTAACCAACACTGGATTGGTCAACCAATCCGGATAAAATACTTCTTTCACGATCCCAGCAATTAACAACTTGTCAACTTCTTTCTTTACGGCTTCCTTCCTCTTAGGAGCGAGGTTCCTCTTCTTTTGCCTTATCGGCCTCCTTTTAGGATCGACGTTGAGTCGATGTACTGCTATGTCCGCCGATAGGCCAGGCATGTCATCTGCCTTCCACGCAAAAACGTCTCGAAACTCGACTAGAATATCGATCAAGGCTCTCATATCGGGGTGTGGCATCCACTTCCCGATCTGGACCCCTTGACCTTCTTCTTCTTTCCACACTCGAACTTCCTCTGTCGGGTCGGCGGAGACCCAGCTCCGATCTTCTTCTTCCTCAGGTATCAATTCCTCAACTAGCACTTGCCCAACTCCTTTTCCTTTAATCGTAACCAGACTACAATTCCTGGCTACCTCAACGTCCCCTTTGACTTCACGGGTGCCGTACCAGGTGGGGAACTTCATACTGTTGTGGAATGTCAAGATGATGGCTCTGAGATCATATAAAGCTGGTCGACCTAATATCGCGTTGTACCCTGAAGGGGCCTTTACTACGACATAAGTCATTTCCATTGTCCGCCCTTTTCTCTCCGTCTCCAACAGTAGTCAACAAACTAATCGACCCGACAGGGTGGATGGCCTGCCCTGTAAACCCAAACAGAGGGGTAGATAACGGAATGATGTCTTCATCTTTCAACCTCATGGCTTTAAAGGCGGAATAGTAGAGGATATTAACGGCGCTTCCACTGTCGACACAAACTCTTTTTTGCGACCTCGACTTATCACCGCCTCGATCACCAATCCCTCGCTATGACTGTGGGAACTCGGAACGTCATCCTTGGGTCCATAACCCACTTCCGTCGTAAACCTGATCTTCTTAGGCTCTCTCGATCTATCCGATGATTGCTGACTGGATCGAGGTCGATCCGACTCGTGCTCCGCAACGATTGTGTTAACGACGTATCCGACGTGATTATCCCGATGAGGGTCCCGATTCTGATCTTCCCGATGGTCATCCCGACGGTTCTCCCTGGTATGTCGGCTCGGATGACCTATCTCGCCGATTCCGATTGTCACGACGCGGGATCGGTCCTTCTTTCCATTATAAGTTTTCCTCTTGTACTCTCGACGGCCCTTCGCTCGCCCTTTTCGACTTTGCCGATCACTTCATCTAGTCGACCTCTTGGATGCGAGCATCGATGTCTCTCTTCAAATCGAAACATTCCTCGTGTGTCATGCCCCACGTCCCCTCGTGATAGTCACAATACTTGTGGGTATTTTTCCTTTCTCTGGGTCCTTGGACATCGGCTTAGGTGTCCGAGCTATATTCTTCTTGATCATAATCGCCAACACCTCCCCGAGATCGATTGATTGGGTATAAAATCTCGATCTTTCAAATTCCCTTTCTTTCCAAGCCGATCCGATATCGGGAGTCGTCATCGATCAAACACGTTGGACTTGCTTTCTTCGTTCCGACCCCTAGGCTGACCCTTGGTCTGGCTTCGGGAGTCGTTCCTCGAATTGAGGCCAAGTGAAATGGTGTGCAAACGCACTGCCTCCTCACCTTGGCAAAATTTATGGACTATGTTCACACATTCGTCCATGTCGTTCGGCATTTTCTTTGACAACTTGTCATACAGCTTCATATTACGCAGACCTCCAACGAAAGCATTAACTTGCAGTGCGTCACTGGCATTATGCACTTTCATGGCCTCGAGATTGAAGCGCCTCATAAAATCGATAGTGGATTCTCCTTTCTCCTGCTTGATGTTCATAAGGTGGGTAGCACTAAGGTGGAATTTCTTGTTCCCGATGAAAGCATCTCTAAACTTCTGTCCCAACTGTAAAAAGCTTGAAATCGACCCGGGCCGTAGCTTATGAAACCACTCCCGGGCTCGACCTGTGAGCAACGTGTCGAAAGGTCGACACTTCATGGCGTCATTGGCGTTTCTCAATCTCATCAAAGATATGTATCGATATAGATGATCCTCTGGGTCTGTTGTACCGTCATAAGGTTCCATCTTGGGTGGTTTGAATGACTCAAGCATCGTGTATATCTCAATCTCGGGACTAAATGGCGATTCGAGCCATTCTGTGACCTGCTCCTTTCCAACGATGCGATTGAACTCATTTCGAATGCTGTCCTCGACCTGCTGCTGATGCTTTTCTTGTTCATGACGTTTACGGGCGTTAGTCACGCTGATTTCAATTGCGTCTTCCTCACACTCTTCTTGAGGATCGACAGGCCTTTTCCCCTAGCATTATCAGTCTCCTTACGACCCAGAGGATCCAACAGGCGTTCTTCCGGAGGATTACAGATTCCTTTACCTATGAAGGCCGACGCTACCACCCTTTTCAGGGCGTCTTCATCTAAAGACGCTAGGTGATCTGCCATATCTTGTAGCTGCGGGGGAAGCTGAGGTCTGGGTGGATCTACGACTGCGGGTCTAGATCCAGTGGGGACTTCTTGAATCTGAGATGGAACCCCTGCTGGATCTATCTCCGTGTGCTCTTCGATCTACATGTTCTTACTGTTCGTCGGTTTCTTCCTTACTTGTGGTGCCATGCGACTTCTTTACCAACTCACCGGTAGAAAGACCCTCCTTCTAGCGCCAAATGATGATGCTAAATAATGCACCACCGGAATAACAGGGTCACGTGTAATCTAAGGGTGAGCTGTAAAGGGATCGAATAGCTGTAACTTGTTGGAAAGATAGTATTTTTGGGTGTTTTAGGGCTGAGTCCAAGAATGTATCTTGGATTGCCTACGTATCCTGTGTGAAAGTCTAGGAATCAAGCCTTACGTAGTTCCTGGAATGATGTATTTATAGGCACATGTCCTTCTTCTGCCCTAAACTTGGGGCGGTTTAGTATATTGACGTAATTACCCTTAAGTGGGCCTTGCCTCCTTGCCCAAGCAACCTGTAGGATAGTGGGCCCAGGTGTCTGGACAGGAGGTCTTGGTCTCGACTCGTTGCATACCGACGTGGGCGAACGAGGTCGGACACTTACATGATCTCCCAGTTATCGCGGTCTTCAATGATGGGTCTCGTACTCGATTCGATGTGGATGTTCCTCATAGACTTTTCCCCATGCCAGCTGGGCTAATCAGATCATTCCACGTGGAGGGGGGAAATCCCGTATCGTCACATGCGTTTGAAAGCATGAGCACGGGCCTCACCCCAATCCACTTTCAGTATAAATGCAGTTTCTGGAGGTTCGTTAGAATGTGGCGTTGGTGGAGCGTGTAGCACGAACGTGTAAAAATGACCCAAGAACTTATTAATGTACTGTTCAAAACGCTGACGTCCATCAACCTATACAATTGAAACATTTGTGGATTTTATCATATTTCAGCAAAATAATCAATTCGGGTTCGACAATTAATTGTTAATCTAAGTGATAATCTTTCATTACCGTTTTCAAACTATTTTGTAACAACAAAGGCGTAGAGCGGAGAAGAAACTCAGCACCCACACCAGTCAAGCATATTGGCAAACCACCAGTGATGTCTAATATTTCTGCCTGAATGCGATAACTGGAAAATAAAAATCAGAATGAATAAGTATGTAAATTGTAATATGCGAACGATAATGACTATAGAGAACGTATATTTACCGCAATGTACATGGGACGGCTGCACGGCATCTGGAACACATCTTACTTCCTTGTTCAACATGCACCTCCGTATTACATTTATTGCATGACTCATAAAACATGTTATCAGTATATAACATATCAATAGCAGCAAAAATGCGCAAATGTTTCACCTGTCACATTTCGGCGTTCCTTATAGTTTTTTAGCTATATACAATGAATACATCAAAAGAAGTAGGACTTTAGCCATATGAAATATGTAGTACATTAGGCACAAATCTGAAATCTTCTACTGTAATTATCTTCGCATTGGCTATCAATACCAAGTTGTTGGATTTGTGCGCTGATCGTCTTGCCCAGTGAACCAAACGCCGAGCACAAATATCCCCTGTATACCTGTTACATTGTATTACATGATTATTCCATAAGGAACGATTGTATAAATCAATCCACATTCATTAGCTAGTAAAAGTGTATAGATATTCTGCATTTAGATTATTTAAAATTTACCGGTCAGCGTGACGACGTGTATATGGTGAGTGGCAATCAAGATAAAACTCTGTGAACTTTGTTGTTTGTAAAACTGTTTCTACAAAACAACCCAGATACAAAATTAATAATTTTGTAAGTTGAAAAATTATATTTACCAAATAGTATAGTTACCTTGATAGTTGTTCACTTGCAACCCACAAAAATAAAAACTGTATTTAAAAAATATTGTATTTTGGCACCCCTGATTCCGTGTTTTTATTATGTTCAATTCCGTATTTAAAAAAAGATTTTATTTACACTAAATTTTTATTATGTTCCTCATTGTATTTGTTACACTGATCCCGTGTTTTTTTCTTATTCTTTCAAATATTTTTTTATTATGTTAGAGATAATAAAATATACTTCCGCCTTTTTTTTATTATGTTCCGCATTTTATTCGATACACCACTGATTCCATGTTTTTTTATTCTTTCAAATCTTTTTTTTTATGTTACGTATCTTAAATTATAATTCCGCCTTTTTTTTTATTACGTTCCTCATTTTATTCAATACACCAATTCCGTGTTTTTGCTTCTTATTATTTGAAATCTTTAAACAGCTCTATGTTGTTTCATAAAATATAAATGGTATCCATGGTATGTTTTTTATTCTTTCAAATCTTTTTTATTATGTTAAGGTTCATAAAATATAAATTGTATTTTTGGTATTGATCCTGCATTTTTTGTCACATTTTTTTTTTCTTTGACGAAAATAGAGCTGCTTTTTTTAGTCCGTAGATTCCTCCTTTTATTAATTACGTTTTGCATTTTGTTAGAATGATTCCGTTAAATGAAATTATGGGTTTTTTTTTATTCTTTCAAATCTTTTTTTATTATGTTAGAGATAATAAAATATAATTCGGCCTTTTTTTTATTATGTTCCGCATTTTATTCGATACACCACTGATTCCGTGTTTTTTTTATTCTTTCAAATCATTTTTTTTATGTTATGGATCATAAAATATAATTCCGCCTTTTTTTATTATGTTTCTCGTTTTATTCAATACACCAATTCCGTGTTTTTGCTTCTTATTATTTGAAATCTTTAGGTAAACTTTATGTTGTTTCATAAAATATAAATAGTACCCATGGCATGTTTTTTATTCTTTCAAATCTTTTTTATTATGTTAGGTATCATAAAATATAAATTGTATTTACGGTATTGATTATGCATTTTTTGTCACAGTTTTTTTTTCTTTGACGAAAATAGAGCTGTTTTTTTAGTCCGTAGATTCCTCCTTTTATTAATTACGTTTTACATTTTGTTAGAATGATTCCGTTAAATGTATTTATGGTGGTATTTATGGTATTTTTGTTTACAGTGTTTTTTTCTCTTTTTTTAATTATGTTTTGCATTTTATTTGTTACTATGGTATTTATGGTGGTATTTTTGTGTACAACCTTTTTTCATTTTTTTGAATGAAATCTAACCGGTTAAATTCTCTACTGCTTTGAATGAGTTATTGGGTTAAAAAAAATTCAAAACAAAACAGAAAAAACAATAATTCCATATTTGAATTTTTTTTAGTGGATCCATATATGGCACAAAAGAAAACACAAAAAATAAATAAAAATAATGTATATCATACCTAATGGAATTAAAAAACGTGTGAATCTTTGAACATTTAATGTTGATTATCATTAAAACACTCCATTTTAATTGTGTTCTAATGTTAATGTTCACTATTTTACTATACGTAAAAGGAAAAAAAATTGCGTAAAAAGGAAAAAATAATTGTGTAGATGATTTTACATGTGGAAAAAATTTTCAAAACAAAACCCAAAAAACAATAATTCCTTATATGATTTTTTTTAGTGGATCCATATATGAATTTTAAACCGGGAAAAAGAATTGAAAACACTAATTACATATTTGATAGCCCTTAAAAAAATCAAAATAGGAAAAACATGAACTTGAATTAAACCATGAAGAATATGATAAAATGAATAAAGATAGAAAAGAAATTACTTGAGAACTATTAATTGGTTTTGTAAATTCTCTACGCAATAGAATTTCCCTTAAATCAAGTAAAAAAAAACATTGTTCTAAGTAATTACCTCTTCAGTGGTTATGATTGCTTTGATGTGATGAAATGGAAAGGCCAGAATTGAAGATTCGTTAATGATAACTCATAAACCTGGAGGGGAAAAAAAAAGAATCATTGGTGAAGAAAAGGTAAAATTAGCAATGGCAATGGGGTAGAAAATCTGATTTTCATTTTTATTTTTATTTTATAGAAATGGGACGAGTTGTGTTTTTTTTTTTTTTTGTTGGTAATATCTGGATTTTTTTTTTGTTTTTTTGTTCATTAGAAGAATAACACAAATAGCATTGAATCCCTTTATCCATATATAATCAGCCAAAGACCAAGACCATGGAGAAAAGAAATTACCTAATAGTAATTATTAAGGGATTGAGAGTGTGTGAAGCTTCAAATATGGGCGGCCCTAACAACTTAGCAACCTGGCAAAAAATCAACACAGCGAAAAATGTGTACTCTTTCAATAGTTTGTATAAAAACATCAGACATGAATGAGAAATTGGGGAAACTCATGGAAATGTGTACCTCGATAGATTTATTTTTAGGGAGAAATGAATGCGTAATTTGAGAAGAAATAAATTGAGAATTGGGAGAAATGCAAATGATGGGAATAATATGTGTTGATATAGAAATGGGGGAGAATTTTTTTTGAGTAAATGCGGCCCTATTTTTTCAAATAATGTGCGGCAGAATTTTTTTGATTTTTTATTACGGCAGAATATTATTTTGAGTAAATGCGGGAGTATTTTTTATTTTCATTAAATACGGTTGGTTTTGTTAATTTAGTAATATTATTGGTTTTATTAATGTGGCAGATTTTGTTGATTTTTTATTACGGCAAAATATTATTTTGAGTAAATGCTGGAGTATTTTTGATTTTCATTAAATACAGCTGGTTTTTTAATTTAGTAATATTAGTTGTTTTATTAATGTGGCAGATTTTGTTGGATGCGGAAGTATTTATGTTTATTTTTTTATTTTTTTATTACCAGGTTTGGGTCGGGTAATTGAAGAGAAACGGGCTAAATTGCTTCGTGTATATATTATTTATAGGTTTTTGTCCAGAAGGACAAACTAATATGTTTATCGGGCTCCAAGGAAACTAGTTATTAGAAAGGACAAAACCGACGTACACTTACCAAAATACCCTTTTTTTACTGATTTATAAATAAATAAATAAAAAAAAACCTGTGTCTTCTTCTTCTTCTATCCCCAAATTTCCCCAAATTGGCGTGTGCGTTGAAGCCGCCGTTAAATCTCCCTTCTCCTTCATTTCTCCAATTCTTGAGGTCGATTGCGTAATCCCCTTCTCCTTCATTTCTCACCTTATTCACGAGGTGAATTTCGTGACATGGAAAGTCAATTGCAACACGATTTTCGATAAAAATAACGGACGGATTGCAATGGAGAATGGTGGTGGCTCCGACTATGAAGGACGTTGTACCGGTGAGCTCCGATTGAAAAGGGTATTTTTGTTTTTGATGAAGGAAGGAAAGAGTTTTTTTTTTTTTTTTTGATGAAACTGTGTGACAAGGTGTAAATCCTCATTCTTCTTCAAACGATTTCTGTAGAATCCCCATTCTTCGTAAACAAGCGAAGACAAGGTCGCGATTTGGGGATTAGGTTTGGGAGGGAGGAGAAAGAGGCGGCAATTTGTGCCGCGGAGCCGAATGGTCGGATTTGAACACCGGAGAAAAAAGGGTTTTAGTCTCCACCGGCAACACTTCTCCACCGCCACCACCCAGGTTGAAGCTTTAGACTTGAATCGGCTATTTTCGGGAAGCCATTTTACGGGTTTTAGTCTCTGTTATCATTTGGATTTTGGCCTCCGTGGTCGCTTTGAAGAAGAAAGTTAGCAAAGAAGTTAAGAATTTTTTTTTATTATTTTTTTATGGGTTTATTACTACTTGTTAATTGTCCGTTACTACATTTTACGGGGTGCATGTTTACTATTTGTTTTTAGTCTGTTACTATTTGTTTTTAGGATGTTACGACATTTTATGTGATTGTTACGACTTTTATGGACATTTTATGGACGGTTACTACTTGTTTTCGTGGCTGTTACTATATTTTATCTAGTGTTTAGTGGATGTTACTATTTTAATGGCCCTTTACTACTGTTTAGTGGCTGTTACTATTTTTCCATTGGATGTTACGATTTTTTAAATACATTATTATTTGTTTTTGGTCACATTCTTAAATTTTATGGTCATTACTACTTGTTTTTAGACCGTTACTACTTTTTCATTAGATGTTACGACATTTTATGGGCTGTTACTACTTGTTTCTTGACTGTTACTATTTGTAGAGGGGTAAAAAGTAACAAGGGGTATTTTTGTCCAAATATTTTGTTTTTGTCCTTTATAACATCCGAAAAAAAGAATGTCCTCATGCACTCCATTTATGTTTTTGTCATTCTTCTAAATTTCTTCCCCTATTATTTATAGATATATATATATGTATATATATATATCTTATATTAATATTTGGTAATACTATTAATCAAATTGCACAATCCACGTGTATCTCATACACATCAAATATGCGCCACCTTTAGCCAATATTTTGGCATCCGAAATATTCTTTAATTAATATAGTACTATGATTAATTAATTTGCAAAATACATGTGTATCAATATACACAATATATATTTCGACTTATACATATACATTATATGTATATATAATTAATCAACATAATTAATATCTTGTATTATATTTATTCATAATAAATAAATACCACCATATTAATTTACCACTATAACACTTTATAGTCGAGATAAACTTTCCTTATTTGGTTATCGCTATAACCGTATTTTAATCCGGCTAGATGTTCTTATGTGTGTAACCCGATAGGCTTCCGAATATGTTGGCCGCAGACATAAAAAGCAAATTATGAAAATGCCCTTCACACCTAACGATCACGGAATAGCGTCTAGCAACACACCGTGACCCCCAATCATCGGAAGAGTCAAATGCAATGACTACTGCATTTCATGTGAAACAGTTACCGTGTAAATAGAATCCTATTGCTAAAATAATATCCATACGGTCGTACGTCGAGTGTCAAACATCAACGACCGTATCTTATAATCTATAAATCCTATTCTCTCGAAGTAACTTATTTACTTCCACTTTGCAAAGATTCACGAGAGTAAGACATTTCTTATAAGAAGGCCCTTTCGGATATTCATAGGGTACGCACGCGATTCCCGGACGACCAAACATGTATACTCCGAATGCTTCAGTATCACACCCAATCACTACCGCATAATCTCCCCGTGGCTAGGGGAAACTTCAATAATGTCAAAGCATGACAATCCACACCATGATGCCATGTAGACTCTGGTCATAAGGATAATTACACAACCGTCACATAGTGTGACACTGAACAGTGTAAGCGGGTCAGTCTAACGTACGCATTCTCTAATACACGTCCACGTATAGTCCAAGTGTCTCTACACTTTGATAGACGAGATCTATCCCTGCCCTTAAAGACAGAAGACATCTAATACGTGGTAGCCTGTTAAAGTGACATTTAAGTATCAAACTTATTAAAGTGATTGAAGATCTCATCAACCATAATCACCTATCATGGTTTCTCTATCACAGTTTAATACTAAGGACGTTATCATATAACAATTCATAATTGGTTCTTTAAAAGAACAAATATATGACAACAGAAAAGCCATTCATTATATATGTATAATCATAAAGAAATAGTAGAAATGATCCGACCCGGTCGGATCTGGTCCAACCCGATTGGCTATTTCAACAATCTCCCACTTGGCCTAAAACCAATCACTCGCACACACAAGACCAAGGTGAAACACAAGAATCTCATGCAATACTTGCAACCAGCCCTAGCCGTGAACGGATCGCTATCCGTGGGGACTCAGACTATCTTCATGTCGTGCTCCAAATGACCAAGTCAAAGGAACCGCCTCAACACACACATGAATCTCTGACGAGACCTTGGTCCTTACTTCAAGCAATGAATCCACCACTATATCAGCTATATAGTAAAGGTGGAAGAACCACACAAGGTTCAGGAATGAACCTTCTAGATCCATGTATCGCTTCCCGATAGGCCTCAAGGCGTATCCTGTGTTTTGGCATAGCTGTAGAATCTACAGTGATCTCCAGCTAAGAACATTTCTAGCTCACCGTATCACTTAATCAAAGTGACTGCAAACCCAGACTGTAGCTCCCACTAGCATTCATAAGACACAGGATATAGGTCTGTATATCTATATGTATCCGATTCCAAGTTTTGATAAACTAGGAAACCATCCTTAACTTGTTTAAGGATATTATTGACATTCACCATATTTACTTTCATACTTGCTCATTAATCTTCATGGACTATGAACATCTGGCATTACTTTTATGATGGTTCCTATTGCAGTAGCAAAGGAAACTTTCCATAAGCATCATCTTTCACCTTATCTTTAGGACTAACGTCCTAACATAGATAGATCTTGAGAACACCGGCTAACAGTATCTCCTATCACGATCTATGCTAAACTCTTTTAGCATCACATCTATATAGGTAAACTATAAAATAACAGCAGTTAAATCTATCACTATAGATTCTTATTTCTAAAAATAAGAACTGCTAATCCAAGTGCTTTCGTAAAGACCTTGAACTACCAAACATCAATAGACTGTGACATGAGGTGATAATTCCTGAGAGAGATATCCAATACCTTACTCAAAAATCGTAACACACTCCCACTATCCCTCTTGGGCATATCCCTTCTTTTGACTAAATCAAACTCCTTTGATTATCAAACAAAGAAATTGTCGAAGAAACTTGTTTGAGTCTATAAATGGATCTCGTGGGCTCGCATATCATGTTATCGTCTATGAACATCGAGCTTTTTGCCCAACGTCTTCAACACTATCATATAGCCATTATACAAATTTATAACAAGCATAGTCAGAATAGAACTGGGCTTAGCTGGCAGCATAAAGATAATTACACCCTTTAGCCGTCACTATAGCCTTATGGTAATCACATTACTATCATGTCAGCCTTTCAGGGACATTGCCTCTAGGTAAGACAAACTAGGTTCACAACCTAGTTGTCACTGATGGATTCTAATTCAGATATTATGGCTCCTGGCCATATCTCTCAATCTTGCCTTCCAAACATTCCTTCATAAGTCGTGAGATACTCATTCTTCAAGATGAACATACCAGCAGCCTTTTCAGGCTTGGGGTTATCCACAGACTTATAGAACATTTGTGTGCACTGATCAGTGTTCTACACCTCATCACTATGTGGCGTCTGCTCACGTTCCTATGGTTGAATCTTTCCTTATGGCTCTCAAACTCTTCTGAGATCACATTTACTCCTACTATCTATTTTGGAAGAAATACCTCCTTTAGAAGACATCATGTTTGGAGACAAACATTTTGTTCCACGGGAAAGTAGACAATATCTAGCGTACTTGTCAAGACATCCCACAAAGTTGCATATGTCGTACTAAGCTCCAAGCCCTTTTCTGACTTTGCCTATGACAACTTCAAATCATCGGTTAAGATTGATTCGACATTATTTAATAAATGAAATGATATTATTATTCATATTTATTATTCTCATATTCACCGATGTGACAATAGTATTTACACTACAGAAAACCCTAAAGTATATCGTTTATGTAATCACTTAACTCAGTGTATTGGATATACACGGGATGATTGAGTTAGTGAAGATGTACTTAAAATACAATTAGCCCGTAGTGAAGTTAATCGAGAGTATCGGGTCTCTCCTTTAACGTGCTATTAATGCGCCCATAACACAATAGGTGTGATTGTCTTATCCGGACTTTCAGTTAAGAGAACCTAGTGGGGCATTTATATATGATAGATATATCATATAGGGATGGACCGATTTGATTAGAATTCACGATATAATTCCATAATCGAGAAGTCTTATCGAATCAATCGATGATCATATTTATGGATATATCTTAATCTCGAGGTGATCACGATCAACTATTTGAATCAAGTATGAGGTTTGACTTGACGGTTAAGGATTACACCGAGTCGTGATCCGAATTACCCCATCTTGGCATTGTCTTGAATTGAGTGAGTAGTCCGTGTTATCACAGATACGGAATCCATTCCTTCCATTTATGGAAGTAGATAAACGATTCCCTTATTTGTTAATCCTAGAAACGATCGATCGATCGCACGAGTTCATATTACATCGATTAGCTACCAAATGAGTTGTATGAATTAATTGATCACTAGGGGTTAATGGTAAATAAGGATAAGAGGTTCTAAAAGGGTTAACGGTAACTTCCGATTTAGAATGAGCAAATCTATGAAGGATTAATCCATGTGTAATGATTATATCAATGGACATTTATTATCATTCTCGTGAGGAGATAAATATAATCTCATAATCGGAGGAGTGCAATCACGGGATTATGGTGGCATATTCTGTGATTGATTTATCGAATATAATTATTCGCTCGTAAGATAATTATTTATTTGATTTATCGGAGCCGTGATTATTAGTCCATGGTCCCGACGCGTGCCTCCAATACAAAGATAGCTATTCTCGGACGTCGAATCCTAATAATATTAATTTAGTTCTTATTAGAATTTAATTAAAACGATATGTGAATTAATTGTTTAGTGGACTATTAAATTAGTTGGGCTAAATAATTAAATATGTGAAAAAGACATTTTTCATAATCTTGACCCAATTTAGTGTGTATAGTCGAAATTATTGTGACTAGGTCACAAGCAATAATTTTCGGCCCCTAGAGTGTCTTAGGGAACAAGAGATTAGTTTTCTTGTGGATTAATAAGACATGTGCACAAAAAATTTATTGGATAAATATTTTATGGTAAAAAATAAAGATAAAGATTATTCTAGATTTGTTTTAGAATATTCTAGGCAGTGTTCTAAAAATCGCAAAACGCGGTCGCCTAGGCGCACCCCAAGCGATTCGACTTGGCTCTAGGAGATCTCACTAGGCGACACTGGTGTCGGGCGATTTTCAGGCGTTCTGGCGCTCTAGGCCCTTCTAGGCGCTCTGGCGACTGGCGCCGCTAGGCGACCACTAGGATATTAGGGTTCCATCTAGGAAAAACTTTGTAAACTAGAATTCTTCGGATCAAGTCATCCAAAGTAAAGATATTACACTCTGAGTTTTCCCCAAACTGTAAAAAGCTATTACTTTGAATGTTGGAACTCAAGAGACTTGTACTCGATTAGTGTAAGGCGCCTAAAACCCTAAAACCCCTTAAACCCTAGAATCGCTTTGGCGCCGCCTAGCGCGCTCAAGCGCTAGCGCCCTGCAGCTGCACCGATCTCGCCTAGCTATTTTTAGAACACTGATTCTAGGATTATCTTTTATTTATTGGATTTATTTATTTGCAAAATAAAATCCTTGGAGGACAAGAAGAGCTCTCCTATATAAAGAGGCTTTTCACAACTCATACACACTACAATTTTCGACTTCTATCTCTTAGAGAGAAGAAGCAAAAATTCGGCCAAGGGGAGTAAGAGGGAAAATCTTAGAGGTTTTCCGGGTAGCATATCGGGAGGATTCGAGACGAGGATTTCCTTCCACCGGGAGTTGCTTGGATCACACGTGCAGAAGATCGTGGTGCTCTTCACACCATCTTTTGTTCTTCCTATTGCGGTTCTTCTACTTAGATTTTGAAATCCAAGAGGTATGTACTACAACCCCCTTGTAGAGTAGATCTAGTTATTTTATTATGTATAAATTATAGATCTAGATCCTTAAATCGCTTCCGTTGCGGATGGTATTACTAACATCCAGGTGGTGTAATCCTGTCAGTCTACACTTCTTCTGTGATGTTGGAGGAAATTCACTAGATACTTTTGAGATAGCTGTTACAAAAATCCCTAAACTGTTTATCCTTGACCAATGACTATGTCTTCACAAACTGAACACTAGAAACAAGTAGGATTGCTGCTCCTAAGTATTCCACTGGTCCTTGAAGGGTATGATTGCCTCTTCACCATCTTCACCACAAAACACAACAGTCCTTGACACTTCAGCAGTGCTTCTCTGTATTCAGCTTTCAGCAAGCTTTGATCAGGATGAAAAGATCAGCAGCATGTAGTCTTCAAGTGTGTATACTGGATAGAACTTGTTTGCAGAAAAACTTGAAGAAAATTGTTGATCAGTAAGTTAAAGCTCAGGTATGCTCAACACGGTACGATTGCACTTTGATCAATTTCTTGCTCAAAACTTAGTTGCTTCGTACGTATTCTTGTGTCTTGTATGTTGTTGCAATCTGAATCAGGAGTCCTTTATTTATAGGTGGAGATCCTGTGATTTGAATTTGAATTTCAAATACAACCGTTATAGGATTTTCTGAATATTCCTGAAATTCTCTTTGTTGTACCCATCGACACTTTGTGAGTTTCCTCTCCGATATCCATCCACAACCAATGAAATAATTCCATTTGATTTGGCTCTGAAATCCTTACAACGTCCCTTTCATCTTAGCCATTGATTCACTGATTAATCCAATGCTTGCAATTCATCCTTATCCATTTAATTTTCTAGAAAAACTTGGATTAATCCGATCTTTGCATTCACTGCACACCTGTTGTATAGGTCTGCTGATGTCCACATATGATCGGATGACTTTTAGTCTGCTGTGTTTTATAAACACCTCAGCTGACTACTTCTCATCTAACTTTTTATTATGAAGTTAGAGTACACCATTTTAAGTATAACCAAGTTCCAATCATCACTTTACTTTTTATGGAACTTAGACCTTCTACACAAGGCATATGTGATCAGTTTAGGACATCACAAACTTACCTAAATTCTGATCCCATATCCTTGACTTTCAATACTAAGTTTGATCTCTTAGCCTTCATAACAGAGTTTGAACCCTCAGCCTTCAGCCATCAGTAGGTCCTAGACACTCTACTGACCTAGACACTCTACTAACCTAGATAGGTCTGCTGGTCAAGTCAGCTGACCTCTTTACAGTGCTTGTTTGATCAAACCTATACAAAGATCAAACTCTAATAAACCTATACAATCAATCCAGACATTTTTTTTTGCCTTTGCTCTATAACAGCTAGTCTGGCACTCATCATTAAAACTAAAATAAGTTCAACAGAAACCCCAGTCTATGCGGCTACTTGTTGGCCAAGTCTAGGAGTCTCGTCAATAAACAACAAAATAAAAACTTACAACGTACGATGTCTCAAAAAAAGTACAACAACTTAAATTACAACGGTCTCAAAGGAAATACACCATTTGTCTTGGACTTGAAATAACAACATAGTCTGATAGATCATGGATAATAAAAGAATACACAATTCATCAAGCATAGCATAGGCTCAAACGGCGTCCTCAAAATCCTAATCGAACTCTTGTTCAACATGTTCATCTTCTTAGCCCACAAAGCATACAACAAAATGAAATTGAGGTGAGTTCAAAAGTACTTAGTAAAGAGGTAGAAGCTATTGAGCAATTAAGTTTTACAATGAAAAGTTCATATTTTTATTAAGTTATCTTTATGATACCGACTCAAACTCTAGGGTTCACTTCATGCCATCAATATGTCGTGAGATCTTACTTGTCTCTAGCTTAGCTTATCTTTGTTACATCAGTATTCAAGGGCACTCCGCATGGTGCTATTCACCACGAAGTATCCGGGTGAAACCTATTAGTGGATCACACCAATAGCCATGGGCTAGCCCCGATAGTGTGCACATTCGACGAAGTCCCTCCACTCCTGGTGACCTTCAGAGGCCGCAGAGTTATTCACTTTCTCGATCGCCCACGCATTGCGATATAGACTTGTGCCTTACCAACAATAATATGATATAGGCTTTTAACTACTTAAGTCGTATGTTATTAATTGTTAGCTAGCAACCAAGTATTTTCAAAGAAAGGCTCCCTTACTACTTCTACAATCTCACCTAGATCACGAGACACAGACAAAGTCTAACACATTACACAGACACTGATGAATACTAACTCATCAAAGCACATGCCAATCATGTTTTTCCAACTGTCCTGAAGTTCAATTCTTAGGAAGAATCCATTCGGTGCCGGAACTGAATGCATCAGAAGCTTAATCATGGCTTGTTCATGTTCATATAGTGTTATTAGATCAAGAAGCAACATTAAAATCTAGATTCGGGGCTTAAAACAATCTAAAACAAAAAACTGGGGGTTTGGCGTGCGCTAAAACTCGAGCAATGATATGGCGGCTCACTGGTGCGCTTTAGCATGTGCTAAACCCATTTTGGTGCGCGTTAAAAGCTCTCTGTACTTCCCTTCAGCTGTATGGACAACTTTGGCATGCGGCAAAACCTTAAACTGCCGTTGATTTTTCTGCACTTTTACCAATTCTAACTCATTCCCAACCTATTTAACATAAAAAAACACTCAGAAAACAGCAGCAAAACCAACCTTTAGCATACCATAACATTCTACACTTCAACAACAATGTTTAGACATGATTTCTAGCACCAATTCACCACGTAACACAACCTTAACATCATAAAACCATAATTATTCAATATGAAGAGTCTATTACTTGATCAAAGCAATTTCTCAAGCAATTCCTTCAAGAAATCTACATCACTTGGGAAAGCTTCAACCAACACCTTGATGAAACTTGGAAAACTTGATATCAAAATGTTGCCTTCTTCACTCTGATTCCGATTGCCTACTTGAATCAGAAACTACCAAGAATCCAATGAGAATTTTGAAGAATTATTTCCTTGCTCTTTTCTATTTCTCTTGCTTGTCGAGTTCGAACTTTTGCCCCTTTTGAGTTTTTCGACAACTCCTTAGTCAATGGGGAGTTTTATCCAAAAATAACTCTCATTAACTCCCATTAAATGTTTACCATAATTAATTCCTTTAATTATAATCATTTTCCATAAATTCTCTTTTCATTTATTTTCTTTTTAATCTTAAATTCATAAATAAAATAAATATAATATTTCGTTTTCGCAAAATAACACGTATGTCTTTTCCGAAAATCGAAATATTACATCCTAACTAGACTAGAGTATAATCTTCTTCTGATGTAACATATTTTTTAGAAGAATATGAGTTACATGTTGCTTTTCACAAAGCCTTGATCCTTAACCGCTATCATAGAATCTCTGGCGTATTTGGTACATTGCCCTAGTGGTTTCCACTAGGGTCTAACCTGGCTATTCAGTGGGGAGATCATGCTTCGAACCCCGCTTGGAAAGAAATAATGGGTGTGTGTTATCCTTTCGTATCTTGGAAAAAAATTCTGGGGCCGAATTGATTATTATCTTTCTTGGTGTAACGCCCCCAGACCCCGGGCCTGGTAGCGCTAAATGAGTCATAAAGTTCCGGTCAATCGCTTAGACCGCCCTCGCTGGTCTAAAAAGCGGCTAACCCGAAGTTGACAAGACCTTTATGTCTCACACTTATATGGGGTGAGCATTTACTACTTTTCCAATGTGGGACATTACATTATCCCCACTTATAAGTGGATGGCGTCCTCGCCAGACGCGGCAAGATCGTTTCGGATCGCCCCTACCAGAGGTAATTAGATGCCATCCTTACACCGTCTTCTTATACGGTGTGCCGCGATAGTTCCGCCTCGATAGTCGGCTCGATACTATTCTCATAACGCCCCTGCACCCGGCCTGTTAGCGCTTAAATGAGTCATAAATGTCCGTCAATCGCTTAGACCGCCCGTCCTCGCTTGGCCTAAAAGGGCTAACCCGAGTTGACAAGACATTTATGTCTCACACTTATATGGGGGTGAGCATTCACTTAATTTACCGATGTGGGATATCACACTTGGTATCATAATTGTTGCCCTGTGTCATACGGTCTTCTGTCCATTGCAAATTCTCAACCCTTTCATGTCTGTTACATGTTGAACCTAACCGCTCATCCATAAAGCACCGGTGTTTTAATCTGGGGCCGTGCGCAGTGTCGGATATATTTCCGACATGACATGCGCCCGGCACATGTCTGACACGGCGCGACATGTTTTTTTAAAAAATTTTTTATTCTTTTTATAAAATTTTAATAACCGACACGACATGACAGTTTCATTAATTTTTGAAAAATAATATTAAATTTTTCATGTTTTTGAATAATATCACTGAGGTTGTTAACCCGAAGGTTTCGGGTTCGAGTCGATAAAAGTGTATATGCGTGTGTTTCTTTCGTATCCGCAAAAAAAAATTAAAATGCAATATGTTAAATAATTTACCAAATAATATGATTTAAAATAATGTAATTTTTCAAGCAATATTCTTATTAAGATTATTATTTCAAATGTGATAAAAAAAAATTATGAATTGTAATCGTTTGAATACCAAACGAGTTTTTGAAACGTATTTATGACAATCTAATGCTCAAATAGTATTTTGTGTTTTATTCAAAAATGAGTTATGCATATTTTTCAAAAATTATTATATCATCTAATATTAATTTATAATATATATATATATATATATGTGTGTGTGTGTGTGTGTGTGACGTGTCGTGCACCGTGTCCATATCCATGCCCGTGCTTCATAGCTGCTCGTCTATTTGAGCTATAGCATTGGTAACTTATGGAACGACTTCCATCCTGGTTTGCGTTGTCTGTACTGTTCTGGTTGCTCCGTGTTGGCAGCTGTTTGCGTTGTCGATTGAAAGGGGCGTCCATGTCCAAATTTAGTCACCTTTTACACATGCACCTTTTTTACAACTAAAATGGTTCGAATCTTGGTCACTTGACAGGTTATATTTTAGTGCTTACCACTTGGACAATACCTTGTTAGTTGGTAGGTTATTGACTGGGGGGCGTGGGCCATGGCCCCGTGTCCCCCAGGGGCGGCTATACATGTAGTGACAAATGGGTCACCCGACCCGTTTAAAAAATATTGCAGTGGAAATTATATTTTAGGTACACACATTTTCTATGCTGCAGATCGATCCCTTATTTTTATATATTGATCCCTACTGACCCATCGTATCATTAAATTCCTAGAGCTGCCCTTGGTCCCCGGGTGCCCTGTCGATTGAGCATTAGACGGTGGAGCTTATTATTATTATTATTATTATTATTATTATTATTATTATTATTATTATTATAAGATGAATATGTGATGTATTTTTCAATGTGTACCTGCGCTGTTGTATTTACCAATATCCTGGGATTCGCATAGTTGTTGAGGACAACAGGTGTCAGCAAACTTCGTGGATTTTGCAATCGTTGGAATGAGTTGTATAGGAAAATTTGATAAAAACTATGAACACCATGAAAAAATTTGAAAGCTGTTTTTAGTGATGTTGCACTGGAATTGGTTTTCGAACGATTGCCGGCCGACCGGCTAGTCTGATAGCCAAGAACTTTGTTCCAAAAAGTCAGTGACAAATAATGATTCTCCCGTTACAGCATTTTCTAATTTCGAACCTTAAAAGGTTTGGTTGCCACGACTGAAATCCATTTTGGTCTAATTTATATCCTTAAAAAATACCGTGGGAAATAATAAAAAAAACATTGGTCTAATTTTTGTGTCTTATCTAATACTATATTTTTAGGGTAATGAGGGAGAATGACACAAACATTTCATCAATTAGGTAGAAGGACAACTTTTTGAAGGCAACTATTTTTTATTTATGGCGCAGGTTTTTGAAAAAAAAAAAAAAAACTCAACACACTTTCTCTTTCATCCGTATTTTATGAACGCTCATATCTTTCAATCTACAACTCCAAATTTGAAAATTCTTTCATCAAATTTTTTATTTTTTCATACTCTTTATTTTGATAACACATTCAACATATTCCGACGTGATTTCAGAAAATTCACTTTCGAAATTCACTATTGTTCGAAATTCACTATCGATATTCACTGATTTTCGGGATTCACTGGGGAGATTCACTGAGTGAAGTTCGATAGTGAATCTCACTGAAAAACGATGTAATTATATCGAACTAAGTCTCAAAACGAAGAGCATCAAAAAATAAAAAATTCAATGAAATTTTTATCGCGTTTGGATATTTAGATCAAAAGATATAATCGTTTGAAAATCGAGGAGGAACGAAAAAAAATTATACAAAAAGTGCCTAGGAAATGCGCGTGGAATTTTTTTTTATTATATATATATTTTTGGTTTTATTATCTGCGTTTATAAAAATATAAAACTTGTCCTTCTCCCTATAAAACATATGTGGATGTCCTGTTACTTAAAAATATTCCAAAAGCTGTTTTTATCCCTAATTCTCTATAATTATTTTTAGGGGCATTGTGGGAAAAAGACAAAAATATTTATAAAATGAATAAATAGGACACACTCTTTTTTTAGTTGCAAAAAGGGCAAAAAAAATTTCAGACGGACAAAATTACCCTTATACTACACGCGCGTCTCTTCTTCACAGCATCACATTCTTTTCTTTTCTTTTTTTCATCCGTTTTTTCAAACAACCGTAACTTTTGATTTACAACTCTGATCGTCAAAAAATTTCACCAAAATTCATATTTTTATGCTCTTTAATTTGAGCCCAAACACGATACCCTTCCAATGTATATTTTGAAAGCCGAAAAATATTTGTATTAACCGGAGCGTTTTTTTACTTATAAACGAACGTAAATTTTGATTTAGAACACCGATCATCAAAATTGTTTCACCAAAGTTCATATTTTTTTATCTTCATTTTGAGACCGCGTTTGATACCTTTTTGACGTAGTATTTGAAAGCCGAATTTTATTTAATCGTTTACGCCAACACATGTTACTGTGTTACTGTGTTACACAGTAACAGTAACATAGTAACAAAGTAACTCATTTTATTAACATCCTAATATCACCATTAACATTGCGTAATACAACAATCTATCAAAAAATGCTTCATATCCTAATGAAACAATCTATCAAAGCATTATGGAGATGCAACTCCGGGGGAATCAAAAGAATAAAAGCCTAATACTATTGGATGTAATCAAAAAGCCTATCAATGAAACTAAAACATTCTTCAAGTTCTTGAAGACGAAAGCAGTCTGTTTTACCATCTATGGACCTTCATCCTTCAAACCCGCACCACATCAAACTCCATGAAAGATGTATGAAGCAGAAAATACATCAAATAGCATCGGTTCGGCCTCATCAATAGAGAATCTAGGCTCCAATTTTTTAAAGACAAAAATACACAAACATAACCATTTGAATCAACAACCTTCAACCACCTAGCCTAAAACCACACCACAACAAATAGTGGAATGCAAAAAAAGATTAAAACCAAATAAAGACATCATATGCCTGAAATAACACCTTATACGAACAATACAAAGCGATATTAACAGTGTTACTGTGTAACACAGTAACACCACAGTAACATCACAGTAACAACCAATTCTGTTTTCCACTTCAACTTTTCAAAACACTTTTCAGTACTAATAACCACATTAAACAAATATCCATTGCATTTCTTATCCATTAATGACTGAAATATCATCTTTAGTATGCTTTTCAATGTAGGGGAGGGGGTTTGAATCACACTTGTATCGATTCTTTTTTGAAAAAAAAAACATTGCAACATTGTATCTTTAAAGTTATATTTGAAAAAAGTAGAAGGCAACACAATAAAGTCAACAAAAGTATTTCAAGTTTTTGAACCCTTAAACACTTTATTTTTTGCTCCAAAATCTATTTTTCAGCCTTATATTTGGCTTATATATGATTTGAAAATGACATAAGAATAAATAATACAAGAATACGGTAACACACCAACAAAGAACACACTAACAAAGTAACACTAGTCTATTAGAAAGCTTAATGATATATGAACCAAGTAAAAAACACAATCAATCTACTTTAAAACATCATAGATGCATCCTTAAACCAAACCTTAAACTGTGGGATCACCAATATGATCAACCACAACAGACCTACCATTATTTCTGTTCTCAACAGAACTATTAATCCTCTAAAAAAAACAGAACTATTAGCTTCAACTTCATGGTTATCAAAAGAGTTGACGATGGTAGCTTCAATATCTACCATGGTAGTTTCAATACATGCCTTGGGATTCCTCTCAACCCAGTTGCCAAAGGAACGGTCCCAGACTCAATACACGAATTATCAAACTCAATTTGTAAATTCCTAGAATTTTCAGAATTTGAAATGGATAAGGGTATACGCCATAGTCATAAATTTAACAAAGAATACATTTTCAGCAGTAAATGCATGGCCTGAATTTGCTCCAGCACCAAGCCTACTAATCAAGTCTCTTGTGGCCTTCATCAATTTAAGCTCGGAAAATGGGGTGTACTTCTTGAGGCTTTCATTTCTCTGAATAGGATCGAATAATGTTGTAATTTAGAAAGACTAGGTCCCACACACAACATCACTAACACTCGAGTGCAACCCACTATGTGCAGTCAATATAAAGCTGTCATTTTACCGGTATCATATCCTTTTCAAGCCCGTATAATAGATTCTACCAATGGTTTCCATGTACACCATTTACAGATAACCTGGTTTAAGTATGAGTAATCTTTATCATCGAATGTGAACTTTCAAGTTTATGAGTGTAAAATAGTGTTTGAAGTTGAATAATTGAATGCAAACACTAGGCGGAAATATATAGCCGAAAAATTAAGTCAAAGCAAACCAAATGGTAACCTAACAATTATAGACTATTATATCCTTGTTGTAACCTGAAAATAATGACTTTAGATGTGAAGGTCTTGGTGCACAATGCTAGAAGAACTGCCTCCTGATTCCCTTCACGCGATCAGCGTATCCTAAGCACCCTGCACAGCAACGGGATACATGAATATCGTTTTAAGTTTGTTAAATTCACAAAATGAAGATGTTCTTTGCTTTATTAGCAATTGACAAACTCACTCTTCTGTCAAAGTTGAAGGTCTTTTGGTAGAAGGATCTGCTGAAATCCGCAAGGGTTTATTCAAGAAAAGTTTAACTAGCTCATCCACTTCTTCTGTCATTGTGGCAGAAAAAGCATTGTCTTTCTTCGTTTCGGGCACATCCTAACCTTAAGACAAATATCGAACATTTAACTGCAATCTTGGTTAACTGACTCAGAGTTAAAAACCAATTGTTACTTCTAAAATCATGATTGAAGGCCCAAAAAGCACATTAGAAGGATACAGACATAAACATAAACCCAAATCATATTTAGCTCGAGGAGGAAAGCTACCAGTTCACTGATTTCAGCACTGAATCCAGTCTCCAAAAGACGATCTACCTCACCCAATATCAATACAACAAGGTTGTCCAAATCTATAGACAAAGAGTTGTGAAGATGATCAATCATACGCCCTAGGGTTGCGACAACAATATCTGGCAGAGATCTCAAGTCGGCGTTTTGCATCTGTGTAAATTCACCAATAAAACACATTGAATAAGGGTATACGCCATAATCATAAATTTTGGCGGACCTTTCTCGGCGGTGGCTTCTTCTCGGTTTTCTGTTTGGGGCCATTTTCACCCAAATACTTCAGATGATTCAGCAAGTGGAAACCGAGAGTGGTGTTGACGCGATTGAATTCAGGGTATTTTGGTCCACCTAATTTTATTTTGTCCTTGTTGCAACAATAAAAATTAATATGGATTAAAAATTATAAACGGAGGGAAAACTGGACTAATACCTAATTTTCCCATTTTTTTATTAGTCAAACAAAAAAGAAAAAATTATAATCTTTTAACTTTTTTCTTTACAGCTAAGTTCACGCTTTTTCCCATTTTTTGGGGAATTTATTGTTTTATTGGCCGGAATTGTGCCAAAAATTATCTTGTACTTCCTCCGTTCTTTTAACTATCGGAGAGAGATAAGAATCATACAAATTAATAAAATAATTAATGTATCTAAAATAGATTTTAAACTTACAAAAATATCCTTCATGTACTAAATTTGGGTTATTGAAATGAAGGGTAAAGGAGGAAAAATAATAAATGTTGCGTTGGTAAAATAAAATAACCGATAAAAAATAATGTAAATTCGAAAAATGACAGATTAAAAAAAGGAGGTAGTAGCTTTTTTTTTTAGGGGTTATGAGGAGAATGACACAAACATTTTATCAATTTGATAGAAGACCGATTTTTAAACTTTTGCGATAAACGATAAAACTATTTTTTTTTTATTTTTATGGCGTGGGTTTTCTAAAAAAAAAAAAAAAAACTCAACACACTTTCTCTCTCATCCATCTTTTATAAACACTTATATCTTTCAATCTACAACTCCAAATTTGAAAAAAAATTCACCAAATTTTTTATTTTTTCATACTCTTTATTTTGAGACCACATTCAACATATTCCGAAGTGATTTCAGAAAATTCACTATTGTTTGAAATTCACTGTCGATATTCACTGATCTTCGGGATTTACTGAGTGAATTTCAATAGTGAATCTCATGAAAAACGATGTAATTATATCGAACCAAATGTCAAAACGAAGAGCTTCAAAAAATAAAAAATTCCGTGAAATTTTTATCGCTTTGGATACATAGATCAAAAGATATGATCGTTTGAAAATCGGGAAGGAAAGATAAAAAAATATTTTAAAAAAGTACCCAGGAAAAAGTTCCCAGGAAATGCGTTGTTTGATTTTATATTTTTTAATATATATATATATATATATATATATATATATATATATATATATATATATATATATATATATATATATTTTTTTTGTCTTTCAGGGTATAAAAATATAAAAGTTGTCCTTCTCCCATATACAAAATGTGTACATTTGTCTCATTCTTTCAAAATATTCTAAAAGCTGAAAAGAGGGTTTCATAATCTTCAGCTTTCTGATCAATCTGGCCATTGTATTTTCAAACGAATAACACCACGACGTTCACCGTGACGAGGGGATAATCGTGAATGTTTCGCGGCGATTAGTTGAAGTATGTTTTTACGGGTTTTTGGAATCTCAAGAACCGAACCGTGTAATTGTTGTTGTTTTCGTAAATGATTATCGTTGGATGATTATTGACGATGACAAATTATGCCACCTAATTAATCCGGGCCTGAATAAATCTAATGAGGAGTACCCAAAACCCTAATGCCTTAAGAACGTGTTGTAGATTTTAAGATTTGTGGTCGAGTCAAGTACTTGTCTTAGATTGCTCACGTATCTGTGATTTGTCCAGGAATTAAGCATTATGTAGTTCCTGGAACATGGTATTTATAATGATAGTGCATGCCCTAACCCTAATATTAGGTCGGTCTAGGCTATTGTCACATTTAACCTTCATTGGCCTTGCCACTTGCCCAAGATATCATGCTGATAATGGGCCTTCGTGGTAAAAGCGGACTCTATCCTCTACGCCGACTCAACCAACTTACGGTGGTCGATCCGGGACCATTGTCCTACACTACTCAAGAATCGATCGCCGTAGCTCGAGTCCGGGCATCGACATGCAACTTTTATACTTATTCATAACGTTGGGACCAATCGTAAGGCGACACGTGGAGGGTGAAACTCAGTATCATCATAAGCCCCCGACTTTGGAGAGGCGACTCCGTTGTCCGAGGTCAAATCGCCATTTGAATCATCTTCGAGTTGGGTCATTGTTCGGTCGTGAAACGGCCGTGCCGCCACCGTAACCCTAGCCAATCATAGTAATAAAAAGCGTGGCGTCATGGCGCACTAACACCGTGATCTTTGACACGCTGAACGAGGCGTTCTTTTTTCGTTAACCGTAATGCCATCACCTTGATTCTTGCGATATGTGTGAGATTATAACCCCCTCAAATCACGTCTTTTCAACTCATTTCAAAAAATTTGCAAGCATAAAAGGGGAGACAAATTCGGAGAAGAGATTATTTTGTCATTCTCTCTGCATCACCTCCAAACACCAAGTAAGCATTTTTCTTGTGTTCTCCCTCTTCTTTCTGCTTTTACCAATGTCTAGTAGTGCTACCGAATCTAATAATGGTAGTGAATCATCATCTCATAGTCAAGATTCGTCAGCTACCCACTCTGATCGTCCTCTCCGGTCACTCTCCGGCGAGCTTGTAAGCCCATCCCCTTCTGTCCCTAGTAAACCTAAGAAATTAGTCACTCGGATGGACGGAAAGGGTCCAAAAGGTTGCCTTAGCTCCATTTCTTTAGACGATGCTAACAAAATTTGCCAAAGATTTGGTCTGGTGGGTCCTCAATTTGATATTCAACTTCCATCGGGTCAACATCAATATGCCGACGAGCCCCTAGAAGGGTTATGTACAGTCTATGAAGCCCAACTTTCCAGCGGATTGAGGTTTCCATTGTTCCCGGCCGTCGTAGCGATTCTGAATCACTATGAGATAAGAGTTTCTCAGTTAGCCCCCAATGCTATTAGGATTCTGATGGGGTTTGTAATAGCTTGTCGAGTGGTAGGAGTTTGCTTCTCGATCCCCCTCTTTCGCAACTACTATAAGATCACAGGTATGCCGGACAAACTGTGGTATACCTTCCAACGAAGGCCAAACCGACACGAGTTTGTTTCCAAGGGGCCTTCATCACACGGTGACTGGAAACCGAGATTCTTCTTCATACGTCATGGCTTGGGCAACCCATACATAGGACAGTGGAGGTCGAGGGGGAAGAAGACGGATAAATTGGGTGGTGATCCTGCCCCTCGAGAGGCACGTAAAATGGATAACTTTGGTTTTAAGGTGGCCATCCGAGAACTGCACCTTCTGTATACCCTGGCTAACATGGAGGAGGCGGGGCCGATGCCTTACTCGACACTCCATGCCCACAACCAAGAGAACTGTAGGACGTTTCACTATTTTTTATTATTCTTTTGTCGAGATCTATAGCTTTGTATTATTGTTGATATTAACTTTGTCTTTTTTCTTTTTACAGTGGGGAAGTTCTTGGTTATCTCTGACCCTACTCAAGTCCCCAAGCCGGAGGGTAAGCTAGCTCCTCCACTCGAGGGTCGGGCGGCCCCTTCTGTTAAGGTTGTCGAGAGGAGGATAACTTCCCCTGTTGGAGAATGGAGCTCTTCCCGACTCAAGGTTGTTCCTGCACAGCTGTCCAAAGGGCGTACTGCAGATGTCGAGTCGATGATTGCCGCTGATCCCCCGCCCAGCCTCAATCTGCTGATTTTCCACTTACTCGCTATGGCGCACAGCGAGATGAAGACGACGAGGCCATAGTCGATATAACACCGTTGGCCGGTGAGGATGTTAGGAACATCTCGCGACAATCGAAGAAAAGACCCACTCTGCCCGACATGGTGAGGGACCAGCACAGATAGTCTAAGAAGGCTAAAGTCGGTGAAGCCCCTTCCAACATTAGTGTCGATATGAACCGGGCTACTGACGATAGCGCAACCATGGAGAACAAGGTTCTATCTTCCGCACTTCGGTAGTTGTGTCTCCTGGTAAGTCGCTCCCTTATTCCTACTTTTATCACGGTCTGTCCTTTATTTCTTCTAAATGACGTGTTTCTTTTTCTCGGCAGACAAACCACCTCGGCAAGGAGGCTGCTAAGAGATTGACCACGCCAGTCGAAGCAGAAGAGGATCTAAAGAAGAAAATTTGGAAGTTGCTCGATAAAAGTAGCAAGAGAGTGCCGCCATAGCCGGATTGGAGTCCCAATTGGAGACTCATGCGAGAGAGGCAGGTGCCGAGATAAAGAAGTTGAGGGATGAGATGTCTGCATCTGCCAATGACCTAGACAGAACACGAAGTGACTGTCAGGTCTTGGATAAAAAGTTTTCCAATTTGGCTGTGGAGTTCGAGAAGATGCAGGAAGCGCATAATGCATCTTTGGCCGTGGTGAAGCAGGCTCGGGAAGAGAGGGATGCTCTGAATGTCGAACTGGAGAAAGTTCCTTCTCAGGTCAAGGCGGCCAAGAAAGATGCGATCCTCGAGTATCGAAGTCGAGGAGCTTGATGAAGACCTGACCGTGATGATGCTCATGGCCATGATGGGCGGCTTTACAATGGCGGTGAATCAGGCTATGGATGTTTATCCAGATGAGAGGTCTTCTTTCTTTTATATGAGATATGAGCCTACGGGAGTGCTTCTCATGTATCGATAGCGATCTTACGAGCGACCTTTGGTCTCTACCCGGATCCGATGAGCGAGTGGAACGAGTGAAGTACCGTAACGAGTTTAACGTATCTAAGCTTGCTGCACCGCAATTCTATGACACTGAGACATAGAAGCTGTATGACCAGTATGGCGAGGAGTTCCAATGAGGGGAATCTCTTGCCCAGAAGTATGGTCCGTCGACATCCGATGCTGAGCCGACCCCTGCTATCACCGAGCCGACTCCCGACGCTACCTCTTAACTGTTGTTCTTTAAATTTTTTTCTCTTGTTGAACTTAGATTTGTATAATTTGAACTGGGTCTTGTACTGGCTGACCTTACCTTGCTTTGATTTTGACTCATTTTTTGTAGTATTTTCCTCTTCTTTTTATTATTTATCTTCTATATCTCGATGTCTTTTAGCTTTTCGCTTGTCGGGCCTCTGGCCCTATTTGCTGTTTGCTTTATCGATGTCGTGCTGCCCCCCAAGTGTATTATGAACCTTTGGTTCTTATTGCACTTGTGAGTCTAGTCTAGTTGAGATCGACTTAGTTGCCTTAGCATTTTTTCTCTCTCGGACTAGTTTTGGTATGGGCAGGTCGATGCTCTAGGCGTTTGGTCCGACTTTGCGAACCGCCCCCTCGCTTTGGCATTTTTTGCCCATTAGGCTTGTTTTGCTTTTTGGTGGTCGATTTTATGGGCGTTTGGTCCGACTTTTGCGAACTCTCCTTTGCCTTAGCATTTTTGCCTTGAAGGATCGCTTTTGCTTTTAGTTATATTGAGGATCCGACTTGCGGATTTTCCTTCTCTCGTAGTCGATTGCATTGCCTTCGATATTTTATATCATATTAGACTTATAATGTGAGGGTCTGAGATCCTAAAATAAAAACACAAAATCATCTCGGAGAGGAAGACATGCTTATTAGAATATTCGGAAAACCGTCACATAGACAAATTACAAAAGTAAAAATTTGAATAACTCGAGATAAAGTTAATTAAACATAGTACTTCCTCAGATTATTGGCGTGCCAGTGCCGAGGGACCGTGGTTCCATCTCGCCGTCAAGTTGGTAGGATCCTTTGGGATGAACCTTTAGGATCTGATATGGGCCTTACCAATTCGGGTCTAACTTCCCAGTCGCTTCTTGTCGACTTGCTTCATTCTTTCTGAGGACCAAATCTAGCTCCGACCTTGAAGTATTTGTACTTGACCCTTGAGTAGTAATACTGCAAGATCTTTTGTTTGTATCTCCCCATTCGAGCTGAAGCTATTTCTCTTCGCTCCTCAACATTATCTTTTTCGTTTTGAAGATCAGGAGCGTTGGTTTCGACGTTGTATGCTAGACCTCGAGGAGAGGGAAAACCGATCTCCACGGGAATTACCGCCTCGTATCCATAGACCAGAGAAAAGTGTGTTTCTCCTATCGAAGAATTTAGAGTCATCCTATACGACCACATGATGCTCGGAAGTTGTGCTGCCCAGTCTCGACCTTTGGCTTCTAGTCTCTTTTTCAACCATATCTTGATCTATTGATTTGTCTACTCGACTTGACCATTTGCTTGTGGGTGAGCTACCGAGGTGAAGCGCTGACTGATATGATATTCGTTTCACCATTCTCTAACTTTTTGGTCTTCAAACTGAGTGCCATTATCTGAGGTCAGAGCCTTAGGAATTCCATACCTGCATAAACTATCGACCCATGAGAATTTTTTGATGGTCGAAGCTCTAATGACGGTCAAAGCTTTGGCTTTGACCCATTTTGATGTGATATATGATGAGTTTTACGATGGGGATCCCGATCCATTGGCAACCATGAAGAAGATTGATCCATTGATCATTAGAGATGGACCATTGACAAGGCTCCAAAGGAAGAATATGAGAGAAGCCTTGAATACATTGTTGAAAGAGATCCATGAAGAGTTTGGACATGACCCAAAAGAGTGATGAAGTTCCAATATTGTTTATGCACTACGCTTTTGGGCTTGAAGACAACACCTAATGCTTGTGGCGCCATTGTTAGTTTTGTTTGGACTTGTTTAATTATTTTATGTGGACTTTATTTAATAATTATCTTGTGGGCTTAGATGATACAAGAAAGGCTAGAAAAGCCCATTGAAAGTGGCGGCCCCTTCTAGGTCTTAGTTACTTAGGCTTTATTTTACTAGTTAATTTTCTCCCACATTGCTTAGGAGGAAAACTAGTCTTTTACTTGTAGCCTATATAAGGCACATACTATCTCCTTTCATGAACAAGTTAGTTTTGAGTGAAATATTATTTTCGATTAAGCATTGTCTTAATTGTGCACCTTGTGTGTGAGATTCTCTTGGATTGGAGGATCGCCTTTGAGAACTTATCAACGTAAGTGAGCATTGCGTTGTGGCGTTCAACCGTAGTCTTGGTCTAAGGCGCGGATCATAGCTCGTATTGACTACCTTCAATTTCTTCCTGGGCAAAACAAAGGATTTGATTCGTAAGAATCACATCACATTTCGTGAAGTAGTCCACTGCGACGACCACGTATCTATTGTTGCCCGGAGCTCGGGGTAGAGGCCCGACTATGTCGATGCCCCATTGATCAAAAGGCCAGGCTGACGAGATGACGTTCATTTCTTAGGCCTATTGATGGGTGATATTGTTATATATTTGACAAGTTTTACACCTCTCGAACCAGTCATTTCAGATCTTGTTGCATCGACGCCAAAAATACCCAAACTAGCTTGCACTTTTGAGCAAGCATCCAAGCTCCGCAATGATTTCCACAAGCTCCTCTGTGAATTTCTTCCAGAAGATATGCACCCTATTCTTCTGATGCACATCTTAAGCATGGCATTACAAAAGATTTTCGATAAATGATAGAATCGAAGAATGCATACCGTGATGACTGAAGTCATATTTTTCGTGCTTGTACCTTGTCGGATGGCAAGAAGGTAAAGGGTGATTGGATCCATCCATGTCGCCTGTTGAGTGATTGGCTGCATTTCTGATTCCTTGTAGCTTCTATCGGTCAATAGTTCAACCAGAACTTTCTTGCTCGAGACGAAGTTTGACGCGTGTTTAGATAATGCATAGGCTCTCTTATTCTGACTTCGGGGGACTTGCTCGATCTGAACTGACTTGAACTTTGGTATGAGGCCTTGTACCACTGTTAAGTAATTTTTCATGGTTTCTTCCTTGGCTTCATACTCCCCCCTGATATGATTTACCACCAACTGTGAGTCGCTGTAAATGAGTAGATTCTCGACTCCCAAATTCAAAGCAAGTTTCAGACCTGTGATCATAGCCTCATATTCAGCCTCGTTGTTCGTCGCTTTGAAGTCGAATCGAAGGTCGTAGGGGAATTCTTCACCTTTTGGGCTGATTAGAAGGAGTCCAACTCCTGCCCCTCTTTGCTTGATGCCCCATCGACTTGGAGAGTCCAATGTTCTTCTGTGCTTTGCTTCTCCTGCTCGAGTTGGATGGAAATTCCTTCAGCTAGAAAATATGCCAAGGCCTAGGCCTTAACCACAGTTTGAGGCAAGAACTCGATATCGTACTCTTCCATCTCCACTACCCATTTTGCTTGTCGACCCGACGTGTCGGGCTTCGTTAGAATCTGCTTTAGCGGTTGGTCAGTGACCACCGTAACGGGATGGGCTTGGAAATAAGGCCTCAGTTTTCTCGAGTCATGTACCAAACATAATGCTAGTTTCTCTGCTGGTGAGTATCGGATCTCGGGTCCATGCAATGTTTTACTAACAAAATAAATCGGCACTTTCCGTGGACCCCTTCCCGAACTAAAACTGCACTCACTGCTTCTTCACAAACTGCCAGATAGACCAGCAATTGTTCCTCTTCCCGAGGTGAAGTGAGAGTGGGTAACTTTGACAAGTATGCTTTTAAATCCTCGAAGGCTTTCTGACACTCTTCATCCCAATGGAACGGGCTGGCCTTACAGAGGATCTTAAAAAACGGTAGAGCTCGCTGGGTGGATCTTGATAAAAACCTGTTGAGGGTGGCCATTCGACCAGTGAGTCTCTGTACTTCCTTTATATTCTGAGGTGCATGCATGTTTTGCAAAGTGTCGATCTTATCCGGTTCGCTCGAATCCCGTCTTTCGAGATCATGTATCCCAAAAATGTCCCCGACCTGATCCCAAACGTGCACTTATTTGGATTTAATCTCATCTTCGTTTCCCTCAAAACCTCAAATACTTCCTGAGCATCTACCAAGTACTGCTTCATAGATCGACTTGATGAGCAAGTCATCTACATACACTTCCATACACCTACCGATCTGCTTGGCAAAATTCTTGTTGACTGCTCTCTGATATGTAGCCCCAGCATTTTTCAACCCGAACGACATGGTTACATTGCAGAAAGTGCCGAATGCCGTGATGAAAGCTGTCTTTTCCTCATCTTGAGGATACATTAGTATCCTGTGGTACCCTTTATACGCATCTAAAAAACCCAACACTTCGAAGTCGATAGTGGAGTCTATTAACCTGTCGATTTTTTGCAATGGATATGAGTCCTTCGGACATGCTTTATTCAAGTCGGTGAAGTACACGCACATACGCCAGCTGTTGTCGGGCTTCTTTACTAACACTGGGTTGGCTAGCCATTTAGGGTAGAGCACTTCCCTTACTATCTTGGCCGTTAACAGCTTCCCGACTTCCTTATCTATAGCTTGGTTTCGTTCAGGTGCAAAACTCCTCTTTTTTTGTCTGACTAACTTCCGGCCCCGATCTATTTCAAGCTTATGGACCGCTATATCTGTGGATAATCCTGGCATGTCGTCAGCCTTCCATGCAAAGACATATTTGAACTCAATTAGTAGCTCGACCAGCAACTTCTTTTCTCTAGTCGGGATCCAAGCTCTGACTTGCACACACTGATCTTTTCCGTCTTCCCATAGACGAAAATCTCCGATGGGATCAACCGAGATCCAACTCTTCTCATCTTCTTCCTCCGGAATCAACTCTTCAATCAGGACTTGCTGCATAACCATTTTCCCGTCCATGACGATGGAGTGGCAGCTCCGAGCAGCTTGAATGTCACCTCTTACTTCATACGAGAAGGGAATTTCATGCTATTATGGACAGTAGAGATGACAGCGCGCAGGTCGAAAAGAGCAGGTCGACCAAAAATGGCATTATATGCCGAAGGGGCCTTGACTACCACATAGTTTAATTCAAGGGTCCTTCCTCTTTCACCATCACCAACCGTCGTTAGAAACCTTATCCATCCCATGGGATGGACCGCTTGTCTTGTGAATCCAAACAAAGGTAATGCTAAAGGATCTATGTCCTCATCTTTCAGTTTCATCGGCTTAAAAGCCGAGTAGTACTACAAGATATTCACCGTGCTGCCATTATCGACGCAGATTCTCGATACCCGAGCTCGGCTAATCACCGTTACCAGCCCCTCACTGTGACTCTGAAAATTAGAAATATCATCTTTGGGTCCATACCCGACTTCTATTGTAAATCTTAGCCTCTTCTTATCCTCGAGTTTGTCGACCGGCTCTCCGCTCGGTCTTTATCACTCTCGGTGGCCTAAAGATGGTATTAACGTAATTATTGGACCTATTATCGTCATACATGTCTCGATCGTGGTCACTCCTGTTGTTTCTCTCTCGATCTCGAGATCGGTCCCGACGTGGTGATCAATCCCGTGTGTCTGCGGCGTCACGACCTCGATCTCGATCTTGATCGAATTTTTCTTTTATACTCTCGCGCCTTTGGGCTCATTTAGACCGAGACCTATCGACCACTTCATCTAGTTTACCCTCTTGAATACAAAGCGCCGATGTCTCTTTTCAAGTCGTCACAATCCTCTATTGTATGACCTATATCGTGATACTCACAATACTTTCTTGGATTCCTCTTTTCTTGAGGCCTTTTTAGTGGTCTCGGTGTCTTCTCTATGTTTTTCGAGATCATAATGGATAATACGTCCCCCCGAGACCGATTGAGGAGGATGAAATCCTTATCATGTAGGGCTCCTTTCTTTCTTAAATGGTCCGAGACGGGTGCCGTGATACGATCCCTGCATATCGACTTGCTTTTGGTGCTCGCCCTTTGGATTGATTCTTATTTGGACCTCGAGTGTCCTTCTTTGAATCCATCCAATCGGATTAGGTGTGCCTACGCATCGCCTCTTTCCCTTGATGAACCTATGCACCACATTAACACATTCATCCATGGTACGAGGGACATCTCTGCTCAACTTCATATATAACCTTGTATTACGCAGACCTCCCACAAACGACGTGATCAGAAGTCGATCATCAGCGTCCTTGACTTGCATGGCCTCAAGATTAAACCTCTTCAAATAATTTATCACAGCCTCATCTTTTGTTGCTTCATATTCATGAGGTGCGAGCGCTTAAATGAAACTTTTATTTACAATAAACGATCTTGAAATTTGTGAGCTAACATAGCAAAACTAGAGATCGAACCCGGTCGTAGCTTGATGAACCATTCAATGGGTCGACCGACGAGCAGTGTCTCAAAGGCCCGACACCGCATTGTGTTGGACTTATTTTTAAGTTTTAGTGATGAGTGCCAGACTAACTGTAATAGCGCAAAGGCAAAAAGGTATCTAGATCAAATGTATAGGTTTATTAGAGTTTGATCTTTGTATATGTTTGATCAAACAAGCATCAGAAAGGTCGGTGACTTGTATCGCCAGACTAGTCTCAGTCGAGAGGGTAGTTAGGTCAAGAGACTTATCAGGGACCCGCCAAGATCAAGGGTGAGGGTCAAACTCGATTAATGAAGGCTAAGGGATCAAACTTAGTAATTAAAGTCAAGGATATGGAATCAGAATTTAAGGAAGTCTGTAATGACCTAAACTGATTACATATACATTGTGTACAAGGTCCAAGTTCCTTAAGTTGGATGGTGATTGGAACTTAGTTATATGAAAAAGGTGTAATCTAACTTCATAAATAAAAGTTAGATAAAAGACAGTTAGTAAAATATAGTTCAGCTGACTGATATGTGTCTCAGCAGACTCATAAACCTTCTGATACATATACCTCGGTTTATTCAAGATTACATTGGAAGAAAACATGGATAAGGACAGCTAACAACCTTTGATTTTATCAAACAAATCAATGGTTGAGATTAAAAAGGACGTTAGGATGATTCGTGACTTTATCCAATGGTTACAAGTCAAAGGATGGACAGATCGTATAATCATCAAAAAGTATTCTCGATCGTGTCGAAGACTATGAAATGATGATGAAAGCAAGTCAAATGGGACAAAACTGAACGGCTATATTTGAATTTCAAATACAAGTCACAAGGACTCCTACCTATAAATAGAGAGCTCCTAATTAGGATACAAGTGATGAATATTGATAAACATTAAGAGAAGAATCTCGAGCTTCCATTTTTCATCGAGAAAAACACCTCGTGACGACTTGAGCTTTAATCTCATCGATCCATAGAAATTCTTCAAGTGTAATCTGTATTCATGCTACTTCAAGTTTACACACTTGAAGGCGCAAGTCTTGATCATATTCATCCCGATCAGTCGCCGTGAATCGAATCATTTACTTGATTCAAATATTCTTTTACAAGAATCATCAAGACAGTGAAGCATCATGTTGGTGTGAAAGATCGTTGTTTGTGGTGGAGCTTGTGAAGAGGAAATCCTACCCTTCAAGGACGGTGGAAGACTTTTGAGCAAAGCAATCCTACCTGCTCCAAGTGTTAGGTTTGTGAAGCCATAGTTATTGGTGAAGGACAAGCAACATAGGAATCTTTGTAACAGCTATATCAAAGATCTCTAGTGAATTACCTCCAACATCACAGGAGAAGAGTGGACTGACAGGATTACACCACCTGGAACCACTATAAAATCTGCCTACTTACTTTCTGCACTTACATTCTGCACTTAGTTTGTTATACACATCAACCTACTGAATCTAGCAACTGAAATCACACACATACACTACTGAGTATCTAATACTTAGTATCATATTTTACAACAAATAATAAGGCTTAATTTTTTTATATAATTCTGTTGCATAAATTCAGTAAGATCAATAGTCGGCAGACTACTGAAGTATCAGCAGGCTGCTGAAGTTGCTGAGTTTGTTAACTCCAAAAGTTTTAAGTGTTAAGTTTATTCACCCCCTCTAAACTTAACGAAAGCCTTTTCAAGGGACCAACACATTGCATCATGCATGCCGTCCAACCTCATCTGGGACAGATACCTATGTAGATGGTCTTCTGGATCGGTGGTGCCATCATAAGGTTCTATCTTTGGTATTTTAAACCCCTTGGGTTTGGGAAAATTTTCAATTTCCTTTGTGAAGGGAGATTCCAACCACAGCGAGACCGAACTTTTTCCCAAAATAACGTTCAGCTCCTGCCTAACGCTATCCTCATCACACCTTTGATGTTTCAACTGAATTTCACGTCTTTTTTTCTCCACAGAGCTGGACGACCCACTGATTTCTTCTCCAGGGACTTGCTTGGCGTTTTTCACGGCGTCTTTCTTGCCGCTGTTTTCACGACCCTGAGCCATGAAAGCCTCCGCTACGATTCTGGACATCAATTCGCGATCAGCTGCTGCCAATTGATCTATGATAGCCTGATGTTCCGGAGCAAGGCCCTGTTTCTCCTTTGGGGGATCTTCATGGATAGGATCCAACAAGGATCCCTTGTCTCTGGCGCATCCAGATCCACTTGCTCATTGATCTGCAAACCTTGTTGGTCCGTGGCTTTGGAATTAGTTTTCTTGGCGTTCTTATCCTTGGGAGGCCTCGTGATCTTGGTGTATTCAACAGTAGAAGGCCCTCCTTCTAGCGCCAATGACGATGACAAATTATGCCACGTAATTAATCCGGGCCTGAATAAATCTAATGAGGAGTACCCAAAACCCTAATGCCTTAAGAACGTGTTGTAGATTTTAAGATTTGTGGCTGAGTCTTACTTGTCTTAGATTGCCTACGTATCCTGTATTTGTCCAGGAATCAAGCCTTACGTAGTTCCTGGAACATGGTATTTATAATGATAGTGCATGCCCTAACCCTAATATTAGGTCGGTCTAGGCTATTGTCACATTTAACCTTCATGGGCCTTGCCCCTTGCCCAAGATATCATGCTGATAATGGGCCTTCGTAGCTGGTGCGGACTCTATCCTCTACGCCGACTCAACCGACTTACGGTGGTCGATCTGGGACCATCGTCCTACACTGCTCAAGAATCGATCACCGTAGCTCCGAGTCCGGGCATCGACATGCACACTTTGATACTTATTCATATCGTGAGGACCAACTGTAAGATTACACGTGGAGGGGTGAAAACCTGTATCGTCAATTATGAGTTACAGATTATCATAATTTTGATGTTAATTAGATCGCTCTGTATAGGTTGCACCTTAAAGGTATGAAAGTTTACAAATTTTGGACCTTTTCACATCGTTTCTATAAAACCAAGGGTAAGGGTGTTCTTCCGGGATTATTTTCGTAATACCATCCATTTTCGTGGTAAAATGTGAAAATACCACTTTAAAGGCAATTTTCACGATTTTGGTTCGCGATTTTCTCCCATTTTTTCCACAAATGTGCACGATCTTAAGGTATACAAATCCCCTATTGGGGTTCCCCTTCCCAATTAGGGTTTAGTTTGGTTCCAAAAACATCTAAAACACAAAAAACGGAGTGGTATTTCGACAACGGAATGGTAGTCCAGAAATTGCCTTGCCTCAATAGTGGTATTTCGGCAAAGGTCCCGTGTTCTTCCTCAATTATTTGGGGTTGTTTGTTTGGGTTATGTTTGCAACAAGTACGATTGAATTGAAGTATGTAAGTATTTAGATTGAATTTATGGTACAACAACTACAAACTGCTGTTTCTGTTGTTTTCGACAACTGACGGGTGCCATATTGATGGATCTTCAAACTGAATTTCGAGGTGATGTGTGGTGGGCGTGAGTGTGGAGTGGCGAGCGCCAGGACGAGTGGCAAGTGCCATGTGGGTGTGGAGGACGCTAGGAGGCCATGACATTTGATGAGTTAACTAGTGAGAAAGTGGCGTGCACCACCATGTATGTGGCAGGCGCCAATGCAAACCCATAATCGTTTGAGGATAACACGACGTGGGTGGCAGGCGCCACCGAGTCTGTGATGGGTGTCACGGTGCCGAATGGGATCATCACGATCTTTGAAGCATGTATAATGCTTAACTCTTTTTGTCGTTTGGCGTGTACTTCCTTGGAAGTAGAATGTTATTTGGCAAATTAAGTTGGAGTTTGGTTTCTAGTGGTCTTGGCTCAACACCTCATGGAGACCCTCGTGGGGAGAAACTTGAGATCATCGAAACCCTTATTTCTTAGCCTTTTGAGTATTGAATTATGATCTAATATTTCTGTGCAACATGCTACGTAGCATATGTTAGATTTGTTTAAGGTCTATTGGTCCTTAGGAAAGTCTTTTATGTGAATGCATATAGGTTGATGATAGTTAAATACATACATGAGAGTCTAAAATATTAAGTACACTTAGTCCTTAATGAGACACGTTTTATTTTCACAGCATCGAGTTGGACTCCACTTGGGTTGGACCCAATGCCATATAAAGGGGATAAACGTGTTGTTGTGTAGTATTTACCATGCATTGTGTCCTTGGAGAAGAAGCTAAAAGTAATTAATGTAGTAACAACAACATAAAAGCCCCAAAGCACAGTGAAACACAGTACAAGTAAAAGTAAAACACAGTAAAACACGCAATATTCTACACCTCCTGTTTATTCTTGCAAACACAAAAGTACGACATATATATGTATATGAAAGTGTATATATCGATCATGACAGACATATATACATATATATATATATATATATATATATATATATATATATATATATATATATATATATATATATATATACATATATATATATAATTGATGAAAGTGTATATATCGATCATGACAGACATATATGGAGGCGGCAAGATCACACACGAGCAGTTAATATTGAGTCAATTAATTACTCCTCATCAGATGAATATTCATCATCATCCTCGAGAACACAATGAGGATCTTTATCGCGTGGTTCAAATTCGGTTGAACAAGCGCATCGAGGGTCTACCTTTCCATCTGCTTTAAGGCATTCTCCATTTTTGCAGCCTTTTCCCGCACATTCTTCTTCATCTTCTTTAGATTTAAGCGCACCCGCATCGTCATAGCCGGACCTGTACATGAATTCAAATGGAATGTGTAAAACATGCCTACATTGTGTTGAATTACTATCTCTTCAAACAGTTTAAGAAATGAATATTTTAAATATTTCAATAAAACATAAGAAATCATCATTTACCGGACAAGTCGGAAAGACGATCTGCGGCAACTATATTTAGAACTGAACCAGCAGGCAGAATAACCAAAATAACCAGAAGAAGGAAAACATATTTAGCCATCAGTGTCTTTGCTTAATATGTGTGGAATATGGCTATCCTTATTTTGATGCATTACATGTACATCACTTGCGATTTTATACAAGTAATTCACTGACTTGGCTGAACCATCAAATACAATGAATTGTTTTTCAGTTGAAAGCCGGCTGACCGGCTAGTTTGATCGCCAAGAAACTTTGTTCCAAAAAGTCGTGACAAATGATGATTCACTCGTGGCGGTATTTTTATATTTTGATTAAAGAAAATCAAAATACTGAATAATAGAAAACTGAACTGTTGTTTTATTGAGATTGATTAAATTGTTATAGTACTTCCTCCTTTATATATAGGAGAGAAAAGAGATAAAAACTAAATTCAAAATAAATAAAAGAATAATGATAAAATCTCAAATAATTCTAACCTAAATTTAAATCAAACTTTTGGGACGACGAGATGGATCTATACATGGAGATAAGCCTTGTATGGGATATGGATGTGGCGAAATCGATTATGCCATGGGCACGATGGGATAGATAGACCTGGCGTATATTTTCATTTCTAGATAGTTGACGCAGTTAACCTTAGACTTGCTTGGAGTATAGAATAAAAAGTCTAGCTTATTTTAAAACGCATTTGTAACCTTTGTTTGCCCTTGATGGCTTGTTAATAAAGTGATCCCTTTGAGGAAAAAAAAAAAAATCAAACTATCAAACTTTAATTTAAACTTTTATAATAACTCTATTTATTTTTTTGGCATTATCTTTGATTTATATCTTATAATATTGATAATTAAAAGGTTGGGTTGGCACTACATAAGTCCATTTTGGTCTATTTTTGAGATTAATCTAATCTTTTTAACTTTTATTCCGTTAATTTCAGCCATTTTCACACCTTTTTTTTCACATATAATAAAACGCAATTTTTGGTTAATTGGCTAGGATGTGCTGCATAAATCTATCTAGTCTTTGGTCAGTAAATATTAATATGAACTATGATTTCACTTTCTTCAAAGAAAAAAAAAAGGGGGTGGGGGGCATTTGTGTGTAGTTTTTTTTTGGGAATGACGGAGAAGGACACAAACATTTCATCAATTAGGGAGAATCACAGTTTTTTGAAACTTATGCATAAGGAACAAAAGCATTTTTTTTATTTATTTTCTGGCGCATTTTAATTTATTTTTTAATAAAAAACCAACACACATTTTCTCTCATCCATCTTTGAAACACTCCCTCCCTCAATCTAGAACTCCAAATATAAAAATTCTTTCATCAATTTTTTTATTTTTTCATTCTTTTTATTTTGAGACCACATTCAACATATTACGACGTGATTTCATAAAATCCGCTGTTGAAATTCACTATTGTTCGAAATTCACTGTCGATATTTACTGATTTTCGGGATTTACTGCGGAGATTCACTGAGTGAATTTCGACAGTGAATCTCATAAAAATGATATAATTATATCGAACCAAGTCTCAAAAGAATAACTGATTATTAAAATAAGTGTTGTTTGATAATATTTTTTAACACCTCTTAATTAATTAAGATCTTCTGAATTTCCTGTGAAAAATTATGGAAATTTTTTTAAGTGGTTGAGGACCTACTTAATGCTGAATTTTTTTCAATAAATCTACGTTAGGTAGGGTACACCCCACACCCATACCTACCTCACACCTACACCCCACCCTCACCCTACCCCCAACCCTCACCCTCATCCACCCCACCCATACCCCCACAGCCTACACCCACGCCCACCCGACACCCACCCCCACACACCACACACCCGACACCCACCCACACCCACACCCATACCCCACCCTACACCCACCTACACCCCCATTACCCCACACCAACACCCCCACCCACCCTACACCCCCTCCACACACCCACACCCACATACACACTCACGAAACAAATTCTAATTTCAGATATAATAAGTGTTATCAAACAGTCTAATCAATTTCAGCACTTAAAATATTCAGTTACTTAATTTATTCAGAATTAAGACTTCAGATTTCAGTCTTCAGTTTTAACAAACGACCCCTAAATTAAATTCAAATGAAAAGTCAAATAATATATAAACCTATTAATGATAACGAAGAAAATTCCATCACGGCCGAGAGGTTATGAGTTCGAATCACACCATGTGTATTTGTGGGTTATAGTCCTCACATGAGTTCGAATCTCACCATGTGTAGTCCTTTAAATGAGGTAATTTCGTTTGGATAAAAAAAACGAAGAAAATAATAATAATAATAATAATAATAATAATAATAATAATAATAATAATAATAATAATAAACATTAAATATATATACACACACACAAAATAATTTTGATAATAATAACAAGCCTAACCTGATTGGAGGTACATATTTTTCCCATTAGTCTTGTTTTTTTTTTTAGGGGTTTTCAATCTGTCTTAATGTGCGGAATATGTCAAACATTATTGCATTACATTCCTGAGACAGCACCTGTATTCGTACAAGTATTCAATGACTTGGTTGAACCAGGGGCGGATCGACATAGGTCCTCCGGGGGACCATGGTCCCACTCAAATTTATATACGAAATTATTGATATACCATTATAATAATATTAAAAAATTGTGTCTCCATATTATTTCAAGCACTTTTTTTTTTGTGTGGCAAAACTTCCTTTTAGTTTAAATGGTGCAATGCCTTATCATTGGCCCCATAGTCATACGATCATCTGCAGCCACGTTTTTTTTAAAACATTTTTTTTGTTTTTATTTATGTTTTCCCTTTGTAGTATTCGTAATTTATGTTTTCCTTTTGTTTGTAATTTATTTGTCACCTTAAGATAGTTTGATAAAATTTTCTTATTTTCTTGTCTCGTTATTATTTTTTCCCCTTAAGATAGTTTGATAAAAATTTCTTATTTTCGTATCTCGTTATTTTTCATGCGGTCTCTATACACAAAATTTTTATTACAACCTTATATTTATTTATTTATTTACTATTTAACCAAAATTAAATAAAACTGTTTCCTAATATGCATCTCTCTCTTTTTGTTGTATTAATTATTTATCATATTAAGCGGTACCTTCCGTAATATGTCTATTAATGCATCATTCTAATATATCATAAACTTACATAATTAATGTATTAGACTATAAACACTTACATAAGAGTCACAACGTTTATGCATCTATAATTTTTTATTATAAAGATACGCATGTTTTTTTTATTAGTATTAAATAAAAATAGCTAATACATCTCCGAAATCTAAACCTGACTGTGAATTTGGCCCCACTGGGCTGAACCAGGGGCGGATCCACATGCCTCCACTGGATTTTTTTTTTTAAAAAAAAAAAAATAGTATTAAAACTATGTAGTTTTGTCGATAAAAATTGAGTTTTAGACTTCGGTGACCCCAGTGAAATTTTTTTTTGGATAAAAGATATAGTTTTAGACTCCGGTGACATCACTGGAATAAATTCCTGGATCCGCCGCTGGGCTGAACCATCCAAAGAATTGGTTTTCATCAGTGGATTGCTGGCCGACAGGCTAGTTTCATAGCCAAGAAACTTCGTGGCGGCATTTTTTTTTATATTTTGAATCGTGAAAGGTTCGGTTGCCACAACAGAAGTCTATTTTGATCTAATTTGTTTCCGTGAATAAAACGTTGCTCTCCTTTTACGGTCTTAATTTAATTTTTCAACTCAAGGAAAAAAAATGTAATCTCTTAACTTTTTTTCCGCTACAATTATTTTCACACGGGTGCATTTTAAATGCATCCAACTTTTCCTATATGTGGCACCACAACTTTATTAAAAATTAAATTTTACCTCATGCACCAAACATATGTTTTTTAAAGAGGGATTGCGAGAAAAAGACTAAAAAATTTACAAAATAAATAAATATGACACTTTTTTTTTTTTTTTTTGTACAAAGACAAAAAAAAAATTCCGACAGACAAAAATACCCCTTTAATACAGTAAAAGGACGCACACATATCCATATCATTCAATTCTTCCGCCACTTTAGGTTTGGGTTTTTTTTTTTTTTTTTTCCAAACATCCGTAACTTTTGATTTATAACTCCGATCATCGAAATTTTTTCACCAAAATTCATTTTTTTTTTGCTCTTTAATTTTAGCCCAAATATGATTCCCTTCCGAAATGATTTTGAAAGCCGAAAAAATATTTGCATTAACCGGAGCGTTTTTCTTATAAACGAGCGTAACTTTTGATTTAGAACACCGATCGTCAAAATTGTTTCACCAAAATTCATATTTTTTTTTATCTTCATTTTAAGACCTCATTTGAAACCCTTTCGATGTAGTATTTGAAAGCCGAATTTTATCGCAGTAACACAATATTAGTAACACAGTAACAGTAACACGTTTTATTAACATACAAAATATCACCATTAACATTGCGTAATACAACAATCTATCAAAAAATGATGGATAGCGTAATGAAACAATCTATCAAAGAATTATGGAGATGCAACTCCTAGGAATCAAAAGAATAAAAGCCTAATACTATTGAATATAATCAAAAAGCATATCAGAGGAACTAAAACATTCTTCAAGTTGTTGAAGACCAAAGCAGTATGTTTTACCATTTATAGACATTTATCCTTCAAACCCGCAACACATCAAACTTTATGAAAGATGTATGAAGCAGAAAATGCATTACAAAGCAGCAGCTCGGCCTCATCAATAGAGAATCTAGGATCCTTCATTTTTCTAAAGACAAAAAAACACCAACATTGCCTCACCATTTGAATCAACAACCTTCAATCACCTAGGCCAAAACCACACCACAACAAATAGTGGAATGCAAGCAAAGATTAAAACCAAATAAATACACCATATGCCTGCAATAACACGTTTATCCTTCAAACTCGCACCACATCAAACTTCATGACAGATGTATGAAGCAGAAAATGCATTAAATAGCAGCAGCTCGGCCTCATCAATTGAGAATCTAGGCTCCTCCATTTTTCTAAAGGCAAAAAAACACCAACATTGTCTTACCATTTGAATCAACAACCTTCAATCACCTAGGCCAAAACCACACCACAAAAAATAGTGGAATGCAAGGAAAGATTAAAACCAAATAAATACACCATATGTCTGCAATAACACATTTTACAAAGAATACATAGCGATTAACAGTAACACAGTAACACAGCCAATTCTGTTTTCATCTTCAACTTCTCAAAACACTTTTCAGTACTAATAACCACAAAAAAAAATATACATTGAATTTCTTATCCATTAATGACTGAAATATCATAATTAGTATGCTTCCATAAGGGAGGGGATTTGAAGCACACTGCAACCGATTCTTTTTTGCTTTTTTTTTTGCAAGATTGTATCTTTCTGTATATTTGAACAAAGTAGAAGAAGGCAACAACATGAATTATATAAAAGTATTTGAAGTTTTTCAACCGTGAAACACTTGGTTTTCTGCTCCAAAAGCTGATTTTCAGCCTTATTCTTGGCGCATATATGGCTGAAAATCTCACAACCCATAGTGATATTAACGGTAACACAGTAACACCCCCAAAACTAGTGTATTAGAAAGCTTAATGATATGAACCAAGTGAACAACACAATCAAATCTTCTTTAAAACGTCATAGATGCATCCTTAAACCAACCCCTAAACTATGGGATCACCAATATTATCAACCACAACAGACTTACCATTATTTGTGTTCTCAACAAGACTATTAGTTTCAACTCCATGGTTATCAAAAGAGTTGGCAATGGTAGCTTCAGTATCTACCATGGCAGTTTCAATACCTACCTTGGGATTCCCCTCAACCCCGAGTTGCCCGAGGAACGGTCCCAGACTCAATACGTGAATTTCCACACTCAATACACGAATTATCAACCACAACAGACTTACCATTATTTGTGTTCTCAACAGAACTATTAGTTTCAGCTCCATGGTTATCAAAAGAGTTGACAATGATAGCTTCAATATCTACCATGGCAGTTTCAATACCTGCCTTGGGATTCCCCTCAACCCCAATTGCCCGAGGAACGGTCCCAGTCCCAATAGGCGAATTTCTAGAATTTCCAGACTCAATACGTGAATTGTCATAATTTATAACACTTGAAATGTCCAAAACAGAAGCATTAGAAGTGTTTCGAAATTTTTTTCACTAAACCTCTCCTTCAACAGTTCATGGAATGTACATCTTTTAGAAAGACTCAAAACCATGACCTTCACTAGCACCTCCCTCATTCCCACTCCTTATATGCACAATTACAGTGAAAATCTCATTAAAATTTAAAATAAACACACCCATACTACAAGAAAAGATGAGATGATTTATTAACGATATTGTACAGCATATGATATCTCAAAAAAGAAATTAAATTAGAAAATAAGTAAGAAACTAAACTAGGGTCACAGTACAAATTGATTATGATTGCAGGTTTTCTACAATGGGATGTGCAGAAACATCACCAAAAACGGCAAGTGAGAAAAGGTAAGCATAATACTGCACAATACGATTCAAAATAATTACATTTGAGCTACTAGATTCGATCACAATAAGAGAAATGCAGATCAAGTGGAAGAGGTTCAAAATAACACTCAATCAGATCTCTGTAACTACCATGTAGATCAATACAAATCATGAACCTACTTGAGAAGAATTGAAAATCAAGAAGGTATATGAAAGCAATAACGACATGAGGAGAGAAGAGAATGAGTGTACCTGTTGCTCAAGTTTAGTCTCTTCTTCATGAATTCTATAAACTTTTTTTCTTTTCGGGTTCCGGCACCGACTCCTATTGTACAGCATATGATTTCTCAAAAAGAAATTGAATTAGCTTCACTGTCTATGGCCACCTCCATATTCAACACTATCTCCGTTGTGAAATTTGCCGGAAACGGTAGGAGGCCTGCTGGAAGTAGGCCGCTTCCATATCCACGACTTGGGCTTGTGCATGCCTGCGTACACGAATGCAGCTCGATTCGAAGGGCTCACGATAAGGGTGAGACTGTTCCAAATCCAACCTAAGGCGTGTTTAAGTTGGGGCTTTTTGCAAATTTTCCAATACTGTATGCTCTTGAATGCTGCTGTGAGACTGTTCCAAATCCACCCTAAGGCGTGTTTTAAGTGGGGCTTTCGGGCCCAACGTGATTATCGCCGAATGACCTTCCGATTCGCTACACTTATGACATTCAAATGAGATGATGAGACTGTTCCATTCCTTCTTCCATCAGTTTTGCCACTCTCCTCTACTAGAGCCTATATATACTGCAGCTTTTCTTCATCAACATAACCTGAAAAAACTGCAAAATCTGTTTCTTCTACCCTTTCTTATGAAACTAGAGAGTTCAAGCAACAAAGTTCTTTAGCAGCTAAAAGCATGGTGTCTCTTGTCGCTGCTAACCGTTCTATCCTGGGAGACTAACGTTCCGTTGAAACTCCAAGCACTCGACGGTGAGGGGACGAATTAGTCTTAAGGAAACTGTGCTCAACACAGGCCTCGGTTCAGTTCATCTTGTTAATTCGTTTTCATTTTGCAATTGTAATTCGATTTAGTTGTGTTTTCGTTTTAATTGTAATTGTATTCTAGTCAATGTAATCAGATTGTGCCCCATCTTGCAACAATCTTAAGACTAATTCGTGTTTCTGTATCGGTGAGCCGAGGACAGAATAATTCTGGTTCATTGACAGAATTGAAAATGAACAGTAAATTGTTGTTTACGAATCGAAGGCTCGTTTTCTGTTTCAAAACAGAATTATAAACGGAGCAGAATTTTTCGTGGAGTGATCGTCTAAGATACTCACGAATATTTTGAGTAATCATACAGGATTCTCAAACGATTTGTTCAAGAATCAGGATAGAAACAAGTTCGAGATTGTTTTATATAATAGAAACAATTTTGAGATCATTTTATATATTATTGAAAGAAATTTAACAGAAACAATTTCAAGACTGTTTTAATTAGTATAGTTCGGTTCACGAACGTTCTATCTGATATTGAAAGGAATTTAATCCTTGTGTGTTAAATTTGAAATGGCAACGATGAAGGACAAAAGGGGTGATGATCGGACTCAAGCTTTGGTCCAAAGATGTGCCGAATCGAGATGTTGCTCCTTTGAATCAAGATGAGGCCGAGAAAAATTCAATGAGTGAATTTTAAGAGATGGCACAAAAGATGATGTTTTATCTCACAACATTGCGTTTGGCTAAATTCTGATCGAGGATCCACCAACAACCGAAGGAGAGCCAAACCAAGATTTTATGTTCGCAATTGATGAATGGAAACAATCTGATTATCTTTGTAGACATTATAATGAATTGTTTAGTTGACTCATTGTATGATGTATATTGTGAGAAAAAGAATGCAAAAGAATTTTGGGATGCATTAGATGCAGGTACAAAGAAATTTGTAGTTGGCAGGTTCTTGGAATACAAGATGGTGGATTCTAGACCACTCATGGAACAGGTGGAAGAATTTCAGTTGATTCTTCATGAAATTCAAGCTGAAAAATGGAGCTTAGTGAGACTTTTCAAGTCGCATGTGTAATTTAAAAATTACCTAACAGTTGGAAAGATTTCAAGAATTACCTTAAGCATCAGCGAAAGGAGATGATCATGGAAGATCTTGTTGTTAGGCTTCGTATTGAAGATGACAATAAGAATTCTGATAAAAGAGGAAACAATTCGAATAATTTTACAAGAGCTAATAAGGTGGAACATGGCCAAAGCTCGAAGAAGAAGAACAAATTTGTGAAAAGGGTCTAAGTCGGGACCAAAAACTAAATTGGGACCAAAAGGTGGCATATCAAAACCTAAGTTCCAAGGAAAATGTTTTAATTGTGACAAGATTGGTCACAAATCATTGATCGCAAGGCGCCAAAGAAGAAGGTTTCTGAAGCAAATATTGTTCAAGGCATGGAAGATATTGATCTTTGTGTTGTTGTGTCAGAGGTGAACATGGTGGATTCAAATCCAAGAGAATGGTGGGTAGACACAGGAGCTACAAAGCATGTGTGCTCCAACAGGGATGTGTTTACTAAGTTCGAGCCAGCTGTAGAGAATGAGACTTTAATCATGGGAAACTCGGCTACTTCTGCTATAGCTGGAAAAGTTGAAGTAATTCTCAAGATGACTTCTAGCAAGCATCTGATTCTGAAGAATGTGCTATATGTCCCAGATATGCGTAAGAATATGGTGTCTGGAGTGCTATTGAATAAAAATGGCTTCCGTCTTGTTTTAGAGTCCGACAAGTTTACTTTGACTAAGAGTGGTATGCATGTCGGTAAGGGGTATGCATGTAATGGCATGGTGAAGCTGAATGTAATGGCTATTAAGCCAAACAATATTAATAATAATATTTCCGGTTCTGCTTACTTGGTTGAGTCTCCTTCCTTATGGCATGGTAGACTAGGACATGTTAATTACGATTCCCTGCGTAGATTAATAAATCTAAAACATATCCCCAAATTCGATATTGATAAGGAACATAAGTGTGAAACTTGTGTTGAAGCAAAATTAACAAGAGCGTCTTTTCAAAATGTTGAAAGAAATACGCAACCACTCGACTTGATACATAGCGACGTGTGTGATCTTAAAGTTGTGCAATCGAGAGGTGGAAATAATTATTTTATTACCTTTATCGATGACTGCACTAAGTATTGCTATGTATACTTGTTAAAAGGGAAATATGAAGCGATAGATAAATTTGTACTATTCACAAAAGAATTTGAAAATCAACATGGGAAAAAGATCAAAACACTCCGAAGTGATAGAGGTGGTGAATACTTGGCACCACTCAGTGACTTTAGTGTTGAACATGGGATTATACATGAAATAACCGCACCTTGGTCTCCACAGTCAAACGGAGTGGTATTTGAGAGAAAAATCGAACATTAAAAGAAATGATGAATTCAATGTTGTTAAGTTCAGGAGTGTCACAAAACTTGTGAGGGGAAGCTATCCTATCTAGCAATTATCTTTTGAATAAGATACCCCGAAAGAAACAAGAGAAAACTCCTTATGAACTATGGAAGGGTAAACCTCCATCCTACAAATACTTACGAGTGTGGGGGTGCCTTGCAAAAGTGCTCGTACCTACACCCAAAGTAGTAAATATAGGATCAAAAACTGTTGATTGTATATTCATTGGATATGCACACACTAGTAGTGCTTATCGGTTTTTTGTGTATAAATCAGATAATCCTAAAGTACACAAAAATGCGATAATGGAATAAAGAAATGCATCATTCTTTGAGAATGTATTCCCGGCTAAAACAAATGAACCTAGTTCATTAAAGCGTGTTCATGTTCAGGATCACCCTTCTGAACAAATGAATGAGGAAGAGCCAATTGAGGTTGAGCCAAGAAGAAGTAAAAGGTCGAGGACTGAAAAATCTTTCGGTAAAGATTTTATCACATATATGATAGAGATAGATCCTCAAAATTTCAAGGAGGCGACAACTTCTTCTGAAGGTCCAATGTGGAAAGAAGCAATAAATAGTGAAATAAATTCTATATTGCAAAATCATACATAGGAGTTAGTTGATCTACCTTTAGGATGTAAACCACTAGGATCAAAATGGATCTTTAAAAGGAAAATGAAACCTAATGGATCTACTGATAAATATAAGGCCAGACTGGTAATAAAAGGTTACAGTCAAAAAGAAGGTCTTGACTATTTTGATACATATTCTCCAGTAACGAGAATAACATCCATTAGGATGGTACTTGCTATAGCCGCTTTGTGTAATTTACAAGTACACCAGATGGATGTAAAAACAGCTTTCTTAAATGGAGATTTAGATGAAGAAATCTACATGGAACAACCTGAGGGTTTTTCTAGCCCATGACAAGATAAGAAAATGTGTAAATTAGTTTAAGTCTTTGTATGGCTTAAAACAAGCACCAAAACAATGGCATGAGAAATTTGATCATGTTATGCTTGAAAAGGGTTTCAAAACCAATGAATGTGATAAATGCATTTACATGAAAGAAACAAAAGATGGTTATGTCATTTTGTGTCTTTACGTTGATGACATGCTTATTATTGGAAGCAATGATAAGATGATCAAATCTACCAAATATATGTTAAACGCCAGATTTGAAATGAAAGATATGGGTTTAGCAGAGATGATGATCTTGGGAATTAGAATTACAAGAAATTCTAATGGTCTCATTTTGAGTCAATCTAATTATATTGATAAAATCCTGAAAAAATTCAATAAAGATGATTCAAATGAAGCCGTAACTCCGATAGATTGAAGTCACCTTTGTTAAAGAATAAAGGTGAAAGTGTGTCTCAATTAGAGTACGCAAGGATTATTGGAAGTCTAATGTACTTAATGAGTTGTACTAGACCGGATATCGCTTCTGCTGTTGGCAACCTAAGCAGATATACTAGTAATCCGAGTAATGATCATTGGAAAGCTATAGTGAGGTTACTGAGATATTTAAGATATACTCGTAAGTATGGCTTTCATTATACAAGAGAACCTATTGTTATAGAAGGATATACTGATGCAAATTGGATATCAGATTCAAAGGATTCAAAATCCACAAGTGGTTTTGTATTCACATTAAGAGGTGGAGCAGTGTCTTGGAAGTCTTCTAAACAAACTGTGATAACCAAATCCACAATGAAATCTGAGTTTGTAGCTTTAGATAAATGTGGAGAAGAGGCAGAATGGTTGCATCAATTCCTAGAGGATGTTCCTCAATGGCCAAAACCTGTGCCATGAATATGTATTCACTGTGACAGTCAATCTGCGATTGGACGAGCACATAACAAAATGTATAATGGTAAGTCAAGGCATATACGCTGAAGACATAACTCCATTAGACAACTACTTTCTACTGGTACGATTACCTTAGACTATGTTAAGTCAGAGGATAATCTTGCGGATCCGCTAACCAAAGGGTTAAATAGAGAAGTAGTTACAAAGTCATCAAAAGGAATGGGACTAAAGCCCATGGAATAAACTTTTGTGAAGGAAAACCCTACCTTGTAGATTGGAGATCCCAAGATCTTGGTTCAAAGAGACAACCTAACTGCAAAAGTAGAGAACACTGTGGGAGGTTACCCTCCATCTCATTCCTAAGATGAAAAACAGTGAGAATGAGGATAAGCTTACCAGTAAAGCTTTTAAGGATTTGTGTAAGAAGAATAATTCGAGAAATTCTGAATTACAGAATCACCTATGTGAGAGAGAGAAGATGGGCCGCTTCATAGGGAATTGTATAAGGCGCAATTCTTAGAAACTCTTGCAGAACCAGACAGATGTCCACGGCCAAAATGGACATAACCGTAAGAACTAAATGTTGCTAGGTAGATGCACTGTGGTAAATATGTCATCGTTTACATCAACAGCAGAATAGTTCAAGGACATCGCGTCTACTAATCAGCTAGTAAAGTAAACATATCTTATCAAGGGAAGGTTCAAAGGGTCACACCTACCTATCCTATGCATTCATCTACCGCTGAACTCTATGTCATTCTTAGAGCCTTTGCTAGGGTTTTACACAATTTCCATTCATGTGGGGGATTGTTGGAAAATTGATGGTTAAAATGGAATATTTTAAATGATATGTCATATTGGGCCTATTGGGCTTAAGTGTGTGAATGAAAAGTGTAATGGAAAGGAAAAATGGGAAGAAGCTATTTCTCCCACATTGGTTGGAAGAAGGGAAATGAGTCGATATTTATATGATGTTGTTTTAGTGTAGTTGGAATAATAAACCAACTTTATACACGATCTCACGCACGTAGGGGGGGTGCAAATCCAATCCAGATTTCATCTTGGTTTACCCTTGGGCTTGTGCATGCCCGTGTGTCCTGCGTACACGAATGCAGCTCGATTCGAAGGGCTCACGATAAGGCTCGGTTTTGCAAAACCAAGGCGTGTTTAAGCTGAGACTTTCCAGTTCCAACGTGATTATGCTGAATGACCTTCCAGAGTTCTTCTACACTTATGACATTCAATACAGATGATGAGACTGTTCCATTCCTTCTTCAATCAGTTTTGCCACTCTCCTCTACTAGAACCTATATATACTGCAGCTTTTCTTCATCAACATAACCTGAAAAAACCTGCAACAGCTCGATTCGAAGGGCTCATGATAAGGATCGGTTTTTCAAAACCAAGGCGTGTTTAAGCTGAGACTTTCCAGTTCCAACGTGATTATGCTGAATGACCTTCCGGAGTTCTGCTACACTTATGACATTCAATACAGATGATGAGACTGTTCCATTCCTTCTTCCATTAGTTTTGTCACTCTCCTCTACTAGAGCCTATATATACTGCAGCTTTTCTTCATCAACATAACCTGAAAAAACCTGCAAAATCTGTTTCTTCTACCCTTTCTTATGAAACTAGAGAGTTCAATCAACAAAGTTCTTAAGCAGCTGAAAGCGTGGTGCATCTTGTCGCTGCTAACCGTTCTATCCTGGGAGACTAACGTTCCGTTGAAACTCCAAGCACTCGACGGTGAGGGGACGAATTAGTATTAAGGAAACTATGTTTAACACAGGGCTCGGTTCAGTTCATCTTGTTAATTCATTTTCATTTTGCAATTGTAATTCGATTCAGTTGTGTTTTCGTTTTAATTGTAATTGTATTCTAGTCAATGTAATCAGATTGTGCCCCATCTTGCAACAAAAAATGAGCGTGGATTAATTTTTTTTAAAAATTCCCTACAATGATCCTACTAAAAGCACAACACCTCAAAAACACAATTATTTTATGGGTGCCTTTAAAGGCACCACGGTTTTTTTACTCGTGACACCACAGCTCTCTCAAAACCAAGTGCTTACTCTTGGCACCACACATTTTATTTTTAAATGATGATCTTACTTGATACACCACATTTGTAAAACGACCAAATATATTATTTCCCTAACCTTTTTACTATTGTCATTTTATTTACTTATGAATTAGATCCCCAAACTTACGTAATATATTTTTATTTTCCTTTCCGTAAAAAATTACATTTACCCTCAAAATCAAAACTTTCCAAAATTACCCTAACTTTCACGTTTGCTTCGTCCGTTGCCGCTGCTGCCAATTCCTTCCTCCAAAATCTTGCATATCTACTCAGTGATATGTGCGTAGAATCCATACTCAGTGATATGTGCGTAGAATCCACATGTTGAAGGAATTAGTGGAGAATAATTTTGTGACTACAACATCGCTAAACCAAGTGATTTTTCTAGCATAGCGGAATAAGAAAAGAAATTATGGGAAATTAGTTTTAATTTGACAGATCCCAAGTAGATAATCCGGTAAATTTCTTGCAGTTTCTTTGTCTTTCTCAGCATCTGCAAGATTCTCAAGTTATAATATTCTTATTTTGATTGTTACTTACATGCTGTTCATAGAAAAGAATTTTGGTGTGGAAAGAACACGTTCGGGGTGGAGGGAGTTCGATCTTGGTTATTGATTTGGAGGGAAAAAATGTGGTGCTTAGGGTAGAGGGTGAATTCGTAAAAATCAAAAGCTAATAGGTTTTATTGTAGTTATTTTGATAAGAGTGGAATTTTATTTCCAAGTGTGGTGCTTTAGGTATAAATGGTAATTTTATAATTATAGTGTGGTGCAATGAGTAGATGTAAAAATCACTGTGGTGCCTAAAGTAGATTAGCATATAAAAATGTGGTTCCCTCAATTTGGTGTCCAAGTAGATTAGATGTGGTACTTTTAAAGGCACCCTTATTTTATTTCCAGAGCATTTTAACTATTGTCGTAAGTCTTAAAAAGGTCAACAACGGGTAAACTTGTCATTTCCATTTCATCTTCCTCACCGTCCTTTCCCTTTTATGCTTTGCCACCACACTCACCCACCTTCCTCCTTCCTCCATCCCCCAAAAATTTTGTCCAAGCTGAACATTCAAATGGTGAGCCATTTCTATTGAACTACTATCTCTCCCAAAATTTTAAGCTAATGGTGAGGTAGATAATTAACCTTGTATCTCAATACGCCCCCTCAAGTATCGGCCTATATATGAGAGAAAGGGCTCAACACTTGGTTTGTTTGTTTGTTTTTTTTTGGGGGGAACTATGCTAGCAGCGGGACTTGAACTCAGGACCTCCTGCTCTGATACCATCTTGAACTACCACATCACCCAAAAGTTTAAGCTAATGGCGAGGTAGATAATTAATCTCATATCTCAATAATTTCCTCTATTCCATCACCATTCACCACACGAACGTTTCTGATAATTACTGTAATATTCCGATTTTCGGAAAAGAGCATACGTGTTATTTTACGAAAAGGAAATATAATATTTGTTTATAAATTATGGAATACAATATAATTATATATATGTATATAATTCAGAATATGTTTATGTATATAGTTGAGGACTGTTTTGTACATTAGAGGATAATTAAGGGCTAATGGAGAAAAAGTGGGGAGAGGTTTTATTTGGGAAAATAAACCTCCCACTAATCAGTTTTTTTTTTTAGCAAAAGAAAACTAAATCCGTGCAAAAATAAATCCTGCAAGTTTGAGAGCAAAGTAAAGGAGCAAGAATACTCTTTCAAAATTATAAGTAGCTTCATGACGGATTTCAGATTTAACTAGAGCAGGAGCATCGTGAGAAGGCAAGGATCGTATCGATACTAAGATTTCCAGGTTTTATCAAGATATGAAAACAACCCTAATCTTGGATTCTTCACGTTTTGATCATGTTTGGATAAAGGAAGTCGTGTAATTCGTAGTTCTGAGTAGTTAGAAACATTGATCCTAACTAGTTCTTGAATTGGTTGTGGATCAAATAGGTTTTGTGTTGGCCTTTGAGAAGTTGCTGTAGACTTTTGAATTTTTAGTTTGAAGTTGTGCTTTGATCAAGTAAGAAAATCTTCTCTATTGCTTTGATTATGGTTTGGTAAAGTTAAGGCTTGTAATATGGTGTTAATTTCTTGTATAAGTGTTACCTTGCTAGTATAGAATGCTATATGTTGTTAAATTGGTACCTTTCTGTTGTTTTGATGTGTACATGGTCGAAAAACTTGTTTGGATGTGTTAGGGATCCGTTAAAGTGCAGAAAACTGTGTTTTTGGGGTATACTGTGCTTGGTACGGCCGCACCAAGGCCAGTGCGTGCGCACTGGAGGAGCAGGAGCTCCAATTTTACATTCAAAGTCTTAGTGCAGGCGCACCAGGACTCAGTGCAGACGCACGGGGCATCCAGAAATCAATTTTTACATGCAGAGCCTTGGTGCAAGCGCACCAGAATCGATCTTGGCGATCTGGAGCCAATGCATGCACACCAGACCCAGCGCAAGTGCACTGTACATGCTTTTTTTTTGAGTTTGATCAGTTTTGAGCCCGAGTCTACTTTTAAGCGTTGTTTCTTGACCTTATAACATTAAATGAACATGAATAAGCCTCGATTAAGCTTCCGATGCGTTTAGTTCCGGCACCGGATGTACTATTCCATAGAGTTGAAGTTCGGGACCGTCAGAAGGGTATGAATGAATTGTGCTTTGATGATTTAGTATTCATCAATGTCTGTGTATGTGCCTAGGGTGTTATGTCTAGATTCTATGCGAGGGAGTAGAATTGTTAAGTGAGCTCTTACCTTGAAAACATTTAGGTGGCTAGTTAATGATTAATAATTTACATAAGTGTGTAGTAAAAAACTAAACATCGTAACATTCTTGGTAAAGCACTTGTCTATATCGCGATGTGTGGGCGGTCAGATAAAGTGAATAACTCTACTGGCCTATAAACAGCTAAATGGTAGGGGGACTTCTCCGAACGTGTACACTATCGGGTTCTAACCCGTGGCTATTGGTGTGATCCACTAATAGGTTGCAAACGATACCTTGTGGTGGGTAGCAGCATGCGTAGTGCCCTTGAATGCCGGTGTAACAAACTTGAGTTAAGTTAGAAATGTTTAGTCACAACGTGTTGATGAGCATGAAGTGAACCCTAGAATTGAGTCAATCAAATAAAGATAACTTAATAACTATGTAAGTTCTTCTTTGTAATACCTAGTTAATGCAATAGCTTCTATTTCTTGCTAAGTACCTTTGTACTTACCTCAAATGCATGTTTGTTGTGTTTGGGGTTGAGAAGACGAACAGGTGGAACAAGAGTTCGACGAAGACTTGGGATCATGTTTGATGACTTGTCATGCTATGCTTTTATTATGCTTTATTTTTATTAAACTATGTAAAATACTATGTTGCTCTTTACTTTTCAAGACATGTTGTACTTTCTTTTGATAACTTGTTAGACGAGATGTTGTACTTCTTTCCTTTAAACATTCGTATGGTTGTAAGACTTTTGTATCGTTGATGTAAGATATCTTTCTATCTTTAGTATGTTGTGTTTCTATCCTTATCTTGTATCTAGTATAAAAAAAATACACCTGAGTCTTTTAGCTTCCGTAAATGTGAAACTCGATACGACGTAGTAGAGGCTTACGTATAATATAGAATTTATTTTTATATTATACGTATTTAACGCTCTATTTCCGGTAAGGACTCGGTATCCGAGGAACAGGCGTTATAGTTGGTATCGAGAGAAGAAGTGTACTTTAGGCTTCCTTTCTTGAGATAAGTTTCTTTAGACCACTTAGTAACATTCTCGATCTTCCTTGATCTTTTAGAATGGTAACAACCATGAGAGGTGTTCATGGAGCCGAGATTTCGGGAGTTAGGACAGGGGACAGCGATCCGGCACCCATGGTAGGAGCGGAGTTGTGCGACCGAATGTTCCAAAGACAAATGAGAATCAGACACGCGGGCTCAAAGCAGAGCAACCTCCCACAGTGGCATGTGGGAGGATCGATTCGAGTTACTATAGTAAGTGATATCCCAACAGTTTTGTACCACCCGGTGAGTGAAGTTTATCCTCCACCACCACCAATAAGCTATCCTCCAACCACAGCTTACCCGCCATAACAACAAATCTTCTACCCTCTACCCGCAAGTCAGCTACCTCAACCTACAATCCCACCATCACCACGGTTTGACCATCACTATGGCTTTGGATATCCACCCTACGGACTACATCAGCCATACCACACTCCACCACACCATCCAATGTACCACCCTTATCAACAAGCACCACCCATGACTCAACCTCAACAACCTCAATAGCCATATCCACCACCTTATCCACCTTAAGCACCATAAGCACACTCAGTTTATCCACCAGCTTATCCACCGGTTTACCCACATGTTTACCCTCCGGTTAGACCACATGTGGTTGAGCAAGCACCGTCAGTTGATTGGTATACCAGGCTGAAGAGAAACCGTATGCAAGATTTCTTTGGGAATGTGGAACCAGCTAGGGCAGAGATATGGCTAGAAGTTTTGAGAAAGCATGTAGAAACGTGAATGTACCGGAAACAGAGATGGCTCAGTTAGCCGCAGGGTTTCTGTTGGGCACGGCTGAGAGTTGGTTTGAGGCTATAGAAAGTAGCCAGGGTAAGGTTACCATTTGGCAAGAGTTTAAGGACTTGTTTTACAATGATTACTTCCCACCAGCAGTTCAAGCAAATCAAGCAAGTCTGTTTTTGAGACATAGTCAAGGTCAACACACGACCGTGTCTCAATATACTAACCGTTTCAATGAGTTGGGAAGGTTTTATCCTGAAATCATGAGAGTTTAAGAGAAGAAAATGGCCCTTTATAAGAATGGATTATTTTGTCAGATTCAAGCTGGTATGATGGGAGCTTCACCGAGGAATATGGCGGAATTATTGAACAAGGCCATAGAAATGAAGACTTTTAAGAAAAAGCCTTCAGTGATAATTGGTGCTAGGAGAACATTTGGGATGAGTCAAGGGAGTAGTCGGGCAGCACCTCAACAGAATGTGAAAAGGACATCAACATCCTTATCAGCAGCACCTTCAGCAAGTGCACCCCTTTGTCAGAAATGGAAGAGGCATCATTCGGGCGAGTGCAAGGCTTGCACGGGCAGTTGTTACTACTGTGGAGATCCTGGACACTTTGCAAGGAATTTTCCAACCAAGGGAGGTAAAGAAAATCAGGTTCAAGCAAGCAAAAAAGGAAGTTCAAGCCGACCGGTTCGAGTTTTTGCGATGGAGTCAGAGATTGTGGAGCTAGATGATAATGTTATCTCAAGTACTTTTAATTTGTTCATTCTATGTTATTAAAGTACTATTATAGCACGTTAAATCATGTTATAGTTGTATTTAAATAAACGAATTTACATTTTTAGGTACGATAATATTAGACAATCTAGCAGTTAAGGCTTTGTTTGATACCAGAGCGTCTAGCACTTTTGTGTCTTCTAAGGTTGCTAAGAAACTAAATTTACCTATGGAAGCTTTATGGCATACTTTGGAAATAACTACACCGTTAGGAATAGTTACTAAAGTGATGAAGACGATACCTCAAGTAGCCATTCAAGTAGGATCTTACCGTTGTAAGAGTGACCTTACAGTGTTGGACTTTACGGACTTTGATGCGATCTTGGGAATAGATTGGTTTTCCAGGAACTATGTACACTTGGACTGTAGGGAAAAATGAGTAACCTTTAAGGTGCCCTGAAAGTCTTCTAAGACATTTCAAGGTAACGTGTACAAGCCAAGTAAGAAACGTCATCCGATAATCTCAGCAGTTAAGGCTATAAGAGCATGTCAAAAAGGTTGTGAGGGCTACTTGCTGTATGCAATGGATGTTGAGCAAGTTAAGCCTAAGTTGGAAGAAACCCCGATAGTAAGAGAATATCCCGAGGTATTTCGGATGAGTTACCGGGCAATATTCCGGATAGGGAAATTGAGTTTGAAATCAAGTTAGTACCAGGGGCAGCACCAGTAGCAAAATCACCATATAGGATGGCACTGGCTGAATTAAAGGAATTGAAATCTCAGTTAAAGGATATGTTAGAAAGGAATATAATTCAGCCAAGTACTTCACATTGGGGAGCCCCTGTGTTGTTCGTAAAGAAGAAAGACGGTAGCATGAGGATGTGTATAGACTATAGAGCTTTGAAAAATCTCACCATCAAGAACAAGTATCCACTACAAAGGATTGATGACTTGTTTAATCAGTTGCAAGGAAAGAGAGTGTTTTCTAAGATTGATCTTAGGTCCAGTTATCATCAGTTGAAGATTAAAGTGGCAGACATACCTAAGACAACTTTTAGTACAAGGTATGGACATTATGAGTTATTGGTTATGCCTTTTGGACTCACTAATGCTCCTTCAGCATTTATGGACTTGATGCAACGTGTTTTCATGCCTTATTTGGAAAAATTTGTGATAGTACTCATAGATGATATCCTTATCTACTCAAATGATGAGAAAGAGCACGAAGAACACCTAAGAACCGTGTTAAAGACTTTGAAAGAAAAAACAATTATTTCCTAAGTTTTCGAAATGTGAGTTTTGGTTAAAGCAAGTCACTTTCTGGGACATGTGATATCTGGGGATGGTATACAAGTAGACCCTGCAAAGATAGAAGCGGTTGAGAATTGGCCAAGACCTAGCACGGTTTCAGAAGTAAGAAGTTTTCTAGGGTTAGCTGGGTACTACATGAAGTTCGTGCAAGACTTTTCCAAGATAGCCACAACACTCACCAAACTCACACAAAAGAATGTGAAGTTTGAATGGACTAGTGAGTGTGAGATAGCTTTTCAGACTTTGAAGGATGGATTGACTACAACACCAGTTCTGGCAGCTCCAGAGATCTTTGATAATTATGATGTGTACACCGATGCTTCGGGACAAGGTTTAGGTTGCGTGTTGATGCAAAAGTGGCAAGGTAATAGCCTATGCATCTAGACAGTTAAAGGTACACAAGAAGAACTACCTAACACATGACTTAGCGTTGGCGGTGGTGGTAGTGGTCGCCTTAAAGACTTAGAGGCACAACTTGCCTTGATCAAGGCAAGAATCTTCACGGACCACAAGAGTTTAAAATACTTTTTCACTCAAGAGAATTTGAATATGAGGAGGCGCGAAGATGGTTAGAGTTCGTGAAGGATTATGACTTGGATATTCAGTACCATCCGGTAAAGCGAATGTGGTTGCAGATGCATTCGATTGGAAAACCAGTGTATGTGGTCTCGGGGGTTGAAGATGTGGCGGAACAGTTTGATGGGCTGAAAATCTAGAGTTTTGTTCAGTTTGGGAATCGACAGTTTGTGGCACCGTTGTTGGCTAGGTCAGAGTTGATGGATGATATCCGGGGTAAACAAGATGAAGACCCAACTTTGGTAGATTTGAAGCGAGTCACAATAGAAAAGCCTATAGTGGGTTATGTTTTAGATAAGAGCGGAAATCTTTGGTGCCAGGATCGGTTATGTGTGCCTAATGTTGGAGATTTTAGACAAAGAGTCATGGATGAGGCACATAGGATAGCTTTTGCAGTCCATTCAGTAGCTACAAAGATGTATAGGGACTTGAAGAAACATTTTTGGTGGCCTTTAATGAAGTTAGAAATAGAGAAGTTGGTGGCTGAATGTGAAACATGTCAGAAAGTCAAGGCTGAACATAGGAAATCAGGAGGTATGCTTAAACTTGTGGATATTCCCGAGTGGAAATGGGATAAGATCACAATGGATTTTATCATCGGATTGCCAAGGACAAAGAGTGGGCCTGATATGATTTGGGTCATTGTGGATAGACTAACAAAGTCGGCTCATTTCTTACCAACCAAAGTTGACATGTCATTGAAGAAGATGACTACACTTTATTTGGACAATATTGTGAAGCTACAGAGTGCCTATCTCAATTGTATCGGATCGTGACAGCCGGTTTATTAGTCGGTTTTGGAAGAGTTCGCAAAAAGCCTTAGGCACTGATCGCGTGTAATTCACTAACGTCGATATTACTAGCAAGAATACTATGTACATCGTAGTATAATAAATACAAGTCAAGGTCGATCCCACAGAGACAATGCAACTTTAACTATAAACAATTCTAATCTAATTAAGAAGCGACAAAGAGGCGGTCATTGACCAACAATAAACATGAAAAAAACTTGGTATTTCTCCCCCTCTTCTCACCGATCTACTAACTTGGATTAGTTAATCCTTATATTTACTTCCCAACATAATTTCCTTAAATTAATCGAGCGAGCTTTTGATTTAATTATAAGCTACGGGTGCAACTCCTAACCCTATCTGCTCTGACAATGGTAGTAGACAATCTATATCATAAGCTACCCTCCTTAATTGGTCCGTAATAGCCCATATGCATAAAGAACTAGAATTGCCGATATTGAGAGCTAACTCATACCGCTAACCCGCTGACAGCGGTATCGACACCGATCAAAGACGTTCTAGGGTCCATCAAAACTATGTCCAAATTAACACTTCACTATTCGTATTTCATGTTAATATTACGATTACAATAAGCAGATTGGCCAGATCTAACTTACTATTAATTAAACCTATCGATCAACGTAGCTGTAGTGAATCCTCCAGATTAAGTTGTCTAAAGATTGTCTGGGTAAACCGGTATAGACCGCCGGTTTACCGGGGTGGCTTTTCTTAATTCTGGATCTACATTGCTCAATTACGATTAATCTAAGTAAATCATGGGGTCGTTAAACATGCAGATTAACTAAAACACATAAATACGAACATATTTACCATATTGAAGACAAAAAGGATCGTTCAAACCTTCATACCTTCAACAATGGAGATCTAGCTTGATCTACTCAAGCTAGAGATGGAAGAGAAGGAGAGAAAACCAGAAATAACTCCTCAAAAGCTTGGAATAACTTTATTTCATCAAATTGTATAATGTATATAATGTAGTATGCAAAACTTATGAAAACTTATTCAATAATCTATTAATGCAGCCTTATATAGATACAACAGCCAACTTATGACTCATAGAAACCCTAACCGACCTAGTAGATGCGGCAGAATCGATTTCTTGTTCCTCATGGCCATCGGTTTACCGGACCTAGCCCTCGGTAAACCGAGCTGACTTTTCCTCTTTTTCTTCAACAGATTTCTTCTTGGACTTCTTTTACTTGGCCTAACATACTTCTTTTCGTCCAGATCCATTATTCAATGCTCCATATTTGGTACATCCTATAAAACACATAAAACGAGACAAAACAGTACCAAATCATTGGGAAAATAACATAGATGTAGAATTACGATCCTAGAAACATACACATAGCATTTAACACATATTCCACACAATAATGAGCCTGTCTATCCTCTCTTGAGTAGAATTCAAGGTGGATAAGGGTATAATTAATGGTACCATTTAGGGCGTTATCAACTACCCCCCCACTTAGCTTTTGATCGTCCCGAGAAAAAAAGGGATAAATAAACGACACTCTGTTCAGTACACAAGTTAATTAAAAACAAATATGCCTCACAAAGTCGAGATCAAGATCATGCCACTCATATCCATCAGTAAAGCATTAAACACTATTCACGTCATGAGCCAATGTGTGTGTGCAATAACTTTCAGAACCGCTTAGTAATGCAGACAATCTCACATTACGTCCACCCGTAGTCGAACTAACCTGTCTCAAACATGTTATCTATTATTCAAATTAGCTGGCAAGGCAAATCGAGAACCGAGTATATATTACTCTTAGGCTCGCGTTTATCGGTCTATGCAAAAGTCGTGCATTTTAAGCTCCATCGACTCAATTTTTGCTAGAGAGAATATATATGTATATATTTCAATGCACTTCTCTTTCTTGGCGGGTGGACTCTCATTGATTTATCTATCCGCACAGTCTCACTCTTGATAAACTACCAAATCCGAAATTCCTTTGCTTTTACAAGCGTTGGTGAAACATAATTCGGGATAAAGCCAGGGTCAACTCTAGTCAAAGCAATATGCTATCGACTACATACCAAGGAAAGTGAGTTATACGTGTTTAAAATGGTGGATCATAATAGAATATACGCTTATTACGCCACTACTTCAGAAGTGGGCACTTACTTTTACTTGTACATCGTGGAACAAATATGAAGTCAATTAAGTCAAAAAGATCAAAGATAACATATTTTTTTGAAATTCTGTCGAAATGAATCAAAGTCTAGGTGGTGAACAGTGCATCAAAGAGAATCAATATAATCATGGAATTCACTGAATATAATGCTAAGAAGCTAAGACACGTCCCATACCCCCCATTTAATCGAAATATTGTCCCTAATGTGTAAGATGAAAAAAAGTAAAAACGAAAAGGAACTTAGCTTCGTTAAGGGTGGAGCCAAAGAAGAATTGGATCGTCATATAAATCATCGGGCTCATGTAAGTAATCCTTGAAGAATCTGCGCTAAATATCTCAAACAAACCAAGAAGAATCGTGGCGACAAGAAATCGTATAACAATATCGCGACAGTAAAAGAGAAAATAAATAACTCCAAACAAATTAAGCCGACAATATCATTATATTAATAAAAATCTGCTACATGTACTAGATAGGAAATAAAAAGAAAAAACAAGAAAATGGAAAATAACAACAATAAAAAGAAAGAAAAACTAATCCTCCCAGTCATCTCTAGGCTCAAAACAGGGAGGTGGTGCAGAACTTGAGGCAACAGCAAATAGAAGAGGATGCTCGGAGACTTGGGGCAGTCCTAGGTGGTGGGGTCGATGGAGGAACTCCTAGAAAATCTATAATTCTATCCATCTTGCGGTGCAGACTCATAATTTCTCTCGAGTGCTCCTCCAACATAGCTCTCTGAGTCCGGGGTGCTCCGTGGACCGGAGTATTCTCCCTCTCAGATTTCTGACCGACCCCTCTTGGTACGCGTTGAACCGACTGTGAACTGATCATCGGTTCAGGGTCTTCCCAATCGTCACTGACGAGAACTTTCACCTCGTTCTCCAAAGTAAACATGTCAATCATCGGCCCATATGGCAACTGCTCGTGCTCAGATGTGGCGGCAAGCTCATGAATGCCGCTATGCATTAGTAGACCGATGTGTACTGGAGATCCTTGCTCCAGATAGAACATCAACTCCGCCCTCTTAATGGTGACACAGTCCGTGTGCTTGGTCGGTAGAAGGCGGGCACAAACAAATCGGTTGACCATCTTCCGATCCCAAGATAATTCACTCTCTACGAAGATGGTGGGGGCTCCCATAGGGTTGCACTTCCATTGCACCCCAAAGTAATCATCTACCATATTCATACTCTCAAGATCATCAACATTGCTCGAGGATGTGTGCTTGTCCGGGCCCACTGGTGGGTTGCGAACCCCATAATACTCGTTGATCCGCTCAATCGAAAGATCAACCTTTACTCCACAGACCATCGCAAAAGTAGCTCCTGGGTTGTGTGAAAGATAAGCATAAAACTCTCTTACCACCGTAGTGTTGAACCGCGTCGGTGCCTCAGCCATATCCAAAATATATTATACTTGTAGGGCTCGCGGCAAAATCAAACCGCAATCGTCCAATTCTTGATACGAATCATAGTGGTCAAAACGCAGATATTGATGGTCCAAAAGATGAAACCAAAGCCCAAACCCTTTTATCCAACACCTTTTGGTAAGGTCCATAAGGCCAAACCATTTACATCAACTTTCAAAACCAGCCCAAAATCCATTTCCATTTTACTCTTATTTTTGAGAAAAAACCAAAAACCCAAAATATTATATTTTGAGTTGGACCAGCCCAAAGTCTATTTCTCTTATACTTTAGGCGTGTGGAGTATGTTGGAATCCCACATTGAGTTTGTAGCCTTGTTTACATAGATTTGCGGCCTATATAAGGCATACCTTTTGTACTTGAACAATAAGACAATATTTGAGTGAAATTTATAAATGTTATTTGAGAGTTTTACATTTACCTTGCTGATTAGGTAGTGTTTAACTTGGAGAATCTATCAAAGGATTGAGCATTCCTTTGTTGCGATGTTCTTTAACTTGGGATTTCTAAGGTGCTGATTCCTTAGGAAGAACAAGCTTTGCTCATTTGTTCTTGTGTTCTTCATTGGTGCCTCTAATCTAGATCCAAAACCACATCAATTGGTATCAGAGCCTAGGGATTGAGGTATCAAATATCCATTTATTTTTGTTTTTCCTTGCCTTTCATTTTCGTTTTTCTTCATAAAAAAAAAACTAAAAACACATGAAATTTTTTTTTCTTCTCATATTTTCCATCGAATTTGTATGTGTTTTGCTTATCTAAGTGCTGAATCCTATGTTATATGATTGTGTTCTTCATTAAATTTCCAGAAAATTTACAAAAAAATTCATGTATGTTCATCTTCTATAAGTTTTCTTCAAGTTTTTTCTTCCAATCTTCAAGTTTTCTTCACATCATCATCTAATCTTCATGAATATTCATCTCATACTCATCCATATCAGCCTAACCCCCCACCACGGCTGTGTTTAATTTTTGTAACCAAAAACCTTTTCCTCTTCTATCTTTAAGTGTATTCAAGGTGATAGTTATTATTATTATCTTGCACAATTATTACTAGATCATTAAGTAAACTAGTATTATATGCCCTTCTTTGAGTTATAAAAAAAAGAAGAGATATTCAGGCCGAAATAAAAAAAATAAAAAAAAATAAAAAAGGGCCTTGCTAAAAACGAGTGTATCACACCCTGGTGTGATTATTCTCACACCTGTGATTCTATTCTAGTTTTTTAAAAAGAGCATAGTATCCCTGTTTTGTTTGGTGATTGATTTGTGGTGCACATACTTAGTTCACCTTGTTTGTTATCTATTTTTTTTCCTATCACTTCGTCCAATCCTTCCCAACCTTTGTCCATATTTTCCTTGTTTCGTTTTCCTAAGTGACTTGGTGCTTTGAGTCCTGTTTTGTGGAATTGTCCGGGTTTGCTCGATTTTTTGATTCTTTTGACGGTTACACTAACCTAAAGCAAGAGTTGAGGGTGAGTGATACACACGAGTGAATTGTGAGATAAAATGGGAGAACCGGATGCAACTGAATTGGAGGCTCGACCACGTCTTCATCAACAAGCTATTCATGGTGACATGACAAATCGTATTGAACAAGTACAACAAAACGTAGCGGATCAAATAACTGCACTAACTGAAATGTTACAAGCGCATGGTATTGGGAGAGGTAGAGGACGTGGTGGAAGAGGGGGCCGTGGTAATATGGGTGGTCGTGGCAATAATGGTGGACGTGGTCATGTTGGTGGACATGATGCTGATGTGTATAGTGATGTAGATGATGAGTATGAACAGCCCGCTTTTGAAGATGCTTATGATGATAACTTGCGTGGGTTGAAGTATAAGATTCCTTCTTTTGATGGCAAGGCTGATCCGGGGAAATACTTGGCGTGGGAAATGAAAATGAACCAAATTTTCACGGTTCATAATTATAGTGATGCGAAGAAGGCGCGAATTGCGACCTTGGAGTTTACGGATTATGCTATGAGTTGGTGGCATATTTTTCAAGAAAATCGTAGACGACGGGGTGAACCACCTATTAATAGTTGGACTCTTTTGACGGAGCATATGAGGCTGAAATGGGTTCCAAATCATTATTTTCGGGACCAAGGGTTTAAACTTCAGCAATTATCGCAAGCGGGTAAATCGGTTGAGGAGTTTCATGATAAGATGCAACTAACGATGATTCGGGCAAACATTATTGAACCCGAGGATGTTACAATGCAGCGTTTTCTTTGTGGTTTACGGGATGATATTGCGGGTCAAGTTGAGTTACAAAATTACTAAACTTTACCAGATATGTTAAATGGTGCTCTTATGATTGAAAGGAGGCTGAAAGAAAGACGAGAGGAATGTGCTAAGACAAATAAACCATTTGGGTATCGCAGCTCTTTTACACCATCTTTCCAACAAGGTGGATCATCTAATGTTGATTCTACGAAGAAGTTTGATAGTGGGGTGAAATACAATGTTCACAAAAGCAAGCTGAATGAGATATTGAGTCCTAATAAAGGTAAAGCGGATGAAGTGGGGCATTCTCGGGATATTGAGTGCTTCAAATGCAAGGAAAGGGCCATTATGCAGCCAATTGTCCTAATAAACGTACCATGACGATTTTGTGGCAGCCTTTACCCCGTGATGACTATGAAACTCATTCGGAGGGTGATGAGAACGATGATGCTGCTGCGTTGCAAGATAACACTTTTGATGCGCATGCTACACACGATTATGGTGCTTGTTATGTGATTCGAAAGACTTTGGGAATTCGTACAAAGTTGGAGGAGTCGATTCAGCGGGAAAACATTTTTCAATCCACTTGTGGCATTGCGGGGCGCACTTGCAACTATATCATCGATTCGGGGAGTTGTGCGAACTTGGTAAGCCAAACACTTGTTAAAGATTTTAATATTGTTGTTTTACAGCATCCCCACCCGTATAGTTTGCAATGGATGAATGATGTGGGTGATGTACGTGTGGCTGCCCAAGCACTTGTAAAATTTCGTGTGGGTTAATTGGTGGATGAAGTATTATGTGACGTAGTACCTTTATTTGTTACTCACTTGTTATTGGGGAGACCTTGGCAATATGATAGGGCTGCATTGTATAATGGTCGTTTGAATACTTGGAGTTTACATTTAAATGGTCATACTATTACGTTACATCTGATGACCCCGGCTCAAGTTCATTCCGAATAGCTGCGTATGGCTACTTCTCGAAAAGCTGCTGCGTTTAGTGAGAAACAAATGATAAAGAGGGAGAAAAAGTCGAAAATAAGCAAGTTGTTCCGGAGATAAAAAAAAATATGAGGGCGCTTTATCACACTTTGAGGGCAAAAGAAAAGTCAAAAATTTAAGTGTGAGGGTGGGTGTTCTCGTTCCAAATGAGGGAGTAAAAATGGTGGTGCAGCTGCATGAAGGAGTGGGAGCTTCAAAACACGAGGGTAAAATAAAAGTTGAAAAGAAAGTTTGTGAGGGTGTGAAGCACACATTTCTTGCCAAGTCTAGTTTAATTACTAAGACTATAAACAATGGTAGATTTGTTTTTCTCATCTATTTCAAAGCTTTCGACCCCTCTCCCTAATGTTTAATTTCTATAGCTGATTTGACATCTTCTCTCCCGAGTGTTGTATGTTCGGTTTTGTAGCAATATGCTGATGTGTTTCCGGAGGAAGAACCAAGTGGTTTGCCACCACTACGTGGTGTGGAGCATCAAATCGACTTGATTCCGGGTGCTACTCTTCCAAACCTACCATCCTATAGGGCCAATCCTACGGAAACAAAGGAAATTCAACGACAAGTGGCGGAGCTGTTAGAAAAAGGCAAGATCCGTGAGTCCTTAAGTCCTTGTATCGTACCCGTCATCGTGGTTCCAAAGAAGAGTGGTGAATGGCGGATGTGCACCGCCTGTCGTGCAATCAACAATATAACTGTAAAGTATCTCTATCCTATTCCTAGGTTAGATGATATGCTTGATGAGTTGCATGGTAGTAAATTCTTTACCAAGATAGATTTGAAAAGTGGTTATCACCAAGTACGTATTCGTGAGGGTGACGAGTGGAAAACAGCCTTTAAAACTAAGTTTGGTCTTTATGAGTGGTTGGTTATGCCATTCGGGCTTACAAATGCACCTTCCACGTTTATGTGTTTAATGAATGAAGTGCTGCGTGAATTTATTGGTCATTTTGTGGTAGTTTATTTCGATGACATACTAATTTATAGCACCACACTTGATGATCATGTTGCACATTTACAAGCTGTTCTTGATACACTTAGGCGTGCTAAATTGTATGCTAACCTTAAGAAATGTGAGTTTTTCTTGGATCGCATTGTTTTTCTTGGTTTTGTGGTTAGTGACAAGGGCGTTGAAGTTGATCAAGAAAAGATCCGGGCAATCAAGGAGTGGCCTGCACTTAAAAACGTGGCTGATGTTAGGAGTTTCCTTGGCTTGGCTAGCTTCTATCGGCGGTTTGTGAAAGATTTTAGCACCATTGTTGCTCTATTAACCGAATTGGTAAAGAAGAACGCAGCATTCATTTGGGAAGATCGTCGCAGGGAGTCTTTTGAATCCTTAAAGCTTAAACTTATTTCAACACCTATACTTGCTATACCCGATTTTGATAAAATGTTTGAATTAGAATGTGATGCATTGGGTGTTGGTGTGGGTGGTGTTTTAATGCAAGACAAACGACCTGTGGCATATTTTAGTGAGAAGTTAAAAGGTGCTCATTTGAATTATTCTACGTATGATAAGGAGCTTTATGCTTTGATTCGTTGTTTGCAAACTTGGCAACATTACCTTAGGCCTCGTGAGTTTATTATCCATATGGACCATGAGTCTATAAAATATCTTAAGGGTCAAGGTAAGTTGAGTAAACGACATATCCGCTATATTGAATTCATTGAGTCGTTCCTTTATGTTATTAAGTTTAAGAAGGGAAACGAAAACATTGTTGCGGATGCTTTGTCTAGGCGTTATTCCTTGATTACATCTTTACAAACTAAGTTGCTTGGTTTTGAGAGTATTAAGGATTTATATGCGCATGATGCTGATTTTGGGGATATATTTGCTAAGTGTCCGTCATCTACTTTGCCTGATTATTCTGTGCATGATGGTTTTCTTTACAAGGGTGATAAGTTGTGTATTCCTAGGTCATCCATGCGTGAGTTATTCTTGAGGGAGTCACATGGGGGTGGTTTAATGGGACACTTTGGGGTAGATAAGACTTTGGACATGTTGAGAGCACATTTCTATTGGCCACGTATGAAATCTGATGTAATTAAATTTTGTGCCTCTTGTCTTGTGTGTAAGCATGCTAAGTCACGTTTGCAGCCCCATGGATTGTACACTCCCCTACCTATTCGTACATCTCCTTGGACCGACATATCTATGGCATTTGTCTTAGGGTTGCCTCGGTCTAGGAATGGGAAAGATTCGGTGTTTGTGGTGGTGGATCGTTTTTCCAAAATGGCTCATTTTATTCCATGTAACAAAACTAATGATGCATCGTATATTGCTGATTTGTTCTTTAAAGAAATTGTACGTTTGCATGGTGTTCCTAGAACGATTGTGAGTGATCGTGATACTAAGTTTGTGAGTCATTTTTGGAGGGTTTTGTGGATGCGTATGGGTACTTATCTATTATTTTCTACTTCTTTTCACCCACAAACTGATGGGCAAACGGAAGTTGTGAATCGTGTGTTGGGACAGCTCCTAAGAACTGTTGTGAAAAGCAATCTAAAGAATTGGGAGTCTTGTTTGCCTTATGTCTAGTTTGCGTATAATCGTGCTAAACATTCAGCTACTCAATATGCACCATTTGAGCGTGTTTATGGGTTTTTACCGGCTGCTCCGTTTGATTTTGTTCATATTCCTCCTGGTGCACATGTTAGCTTGGATGGAGAAGCATAGGCTGATCTCGTTAAAGCATTGCATGAAAAGGCACGGCTGAATGTTGAAAAAGCAACCGAGAGTTACATGAAGAAAGCAAATAAGGGCCGCAAGGAGCTGCTTTTCGAGCCTGGCGATTTGGTGTGGCTACACCTTCATAAAGAGAGATTTCCACATCTACGCCAGTCAAAGATAAATGCACGTGGTGATGGTCCTTTTCAAGTGCTTGAGAGGATAAACAACAATGCCTACAAGCTTGACATACCTCCGGATTGGAATATTTCGCCTACTTTCAACGTTGCTGATTTGTCTCCTTATGATGCTTCTTTTGATTTGAGGACAGATCCTTTCCAGCCGGGAGGGAATGATACGAATCATAGTGGTCAAAACGCAGATATTGATGGTCCAAAAGCTGATCCACTTGTGTTTCGAGATGGTCCAGTCACGAGATCACTAGAAGAAAAAGTTCGAAGAAGCTTTGAAGAATCTAATTTTGACAACTTTCAAGTAACACGTTGGGCTCATCAAGAATGAAGACTTGGCCATTTTATCCTTATTATCTTTTAATTAGGGTTAATTGGTCAAATGGGGAACTATTTCTATTTTGGGCTATTTTTAGCATTATTTTCTATTTTTAGAGATATAAGCCCAACCTAACCTATAACTAATTTCCTTTGGGTTTTTGATTGAAACCAAATCCCAAACCCTTTTATCCAACACCTTTTGGGAAGGTCCATAAGGCCAAACCATTTACATCAACTTTCAAAACCAGCCCAAAATCCATTTCCTTTTTACTCTTATTTTTGAGAAAATACCAAAAACCCAAAATATTATATTTTGAGTTGGACCAGCCCAAAGTCTATTTCTCTTATACTTTAGGCGTGTGGAGTATGTTGGAATCCCACATTGAGTTTGCAGCCTTGTTTACATAGATTTACAGCCTATATAAGGCATACCTTTTGTACTTGAACAATAAGACAATATTTGAGTGAAATTTATAAATGTTATTTGAGAGTTTTACATTTACCTTGCTGATTAGGTAGTGTTTAACTTGGAGAATCTATCAAAGTATTGAGCATTCCTTTGTTGTGATGTTCTCAAACTTGGGATTTCTAAGGTGCTGATTCCTTAGGAAGAACAAGCTTTGCTCATTTGTTCTTGTGTTCTTCATTGGTGCCTCTAATCTAGATCCAAAACCATATCAATTCTACTCCTCAATTCTCGTGCAACCGGTTTTCCATTCCAATGCCCTTGGAACATGTTGGGAATAAAATTTAGTTTTGATGATGATTCATCTTATTCAAGAACATGTTTGATAACACCCATTGATGAAGTCTTTGAAACTAACTGTTATAGTTTAAAGCTAAAAGATGTCTAGAACTAAATGTATAAGTTTTACTAGAGTCTGATAATTGTATAGGTTATATCAGACAAGCACTGTAATAGATAGAAGTGTCGTAAATCTGAAAACTGAAATCATCTAGAAAACTGGAACTTAACTTAAGACTAAATATATACACCTAGAACTGATAGTTCACTCAGAACCGAAGAATGTAAGTTCACTGAGGGACACAGACTCGGTTGACCTATCAATAACTGAAGGCTGAGGGAACAAACTCAATATTTGAAGAACTAAGGGACACAGACTCAGTTAAAGAAGATTGAAGAACTGAGGGTTCAAACTCAGTTTTGAAGATTTTAAACCGAGACTGTAAAGTTAGAATTCAGGTAAGTCTGTGATGGCACAGGAATCGACTTTATGGATCTTGTAGAAGACCTAAGTATCATAAGGACAATGATATCTTGGATGGTATTTAAGGAATGGTGTAATCTGATTCAGTCACATATAATCAGATAAATAGATGCTCTAAGTTAGTTAGTAAACTGAAAACTAACATACGCAGTATAAAACTGATTAGGAAACTCAATTTTATAGTCAGTCATCCAACAAACTGATAGTACATTCGAACATTGTAAAGAAAACAACTCTATTGGATGAGATACTGACAAGTCAGAACGGTCCCTAAATATAGCCGTTACAATATAGACGTTAATACAATTTGAATTCAAGCAAGATGAACGTTGGACCTCACACTATAAATAGAGGACTTTGCACCAAGGATCAAACACCGAATTAACAAGATTACAAGCATTTTTTGTGCACAAGTCTAGTTCATTCGAATTGTTATCATTATTTGCTCTCAACAAGATCATATCTAGAATTCTTCAAGTGTTCAAACTACATCGATCATATCCATATTTCTACACTTTGAAGAACCACAAGCAAGAATCAATTTATTGATTCTCAGCCCAACTTTGATTCTCAATCAAAGGTTTAGACTGTGAAGCAATCCGGTCAAGGAGTTGCCAGGGCGATTTGTGACATTTGCGATCGGGTAGACTGTGTTTGTGGTGGTAGTGGTGAAGAGGCAATACAACCTCTAAGGACCAAAGTGGCTCAAGCGGTTGAAGAGCAAAGACAATCCAACTGTTCTTTAGTTGTTTAGATAGTGACACTAGGGATTAGTTAAGGACTATCATATAGGACTTTTTGTAACAACATACCTTAAGGAGTTCTAGTGGAATTTTCCTCCTACATCACAAGGGAAGAGTGGACTGACATGATTACACCATCTGGAACCACTATAATTCTTACTCTACTTACTTTACGCATTTACTTATCTTTACAGCATTTATATTTGTTTATACAGCATACTGAAACTGATTGTTATAAACCTACACAGTTCACAAACTGACATTCGCCAGAATTTAGTTTAGCATACTCAGCTTTTTCTTATAGAATCAAAAAGATCCAGATAAAGGCTAAAATTAATATCCGCTGCCGGTTGACTCAGTTATGTATAAGTCAGTTTTACTTAAACTCAGTTTTGTCAGCTCAACTCCACACAAGTTAAAACTGAACCTTAATTGTTAATTAATCTAGTTTCTAGTGACAAGTTTATTCACCCCCACCCCCTAAAATTGTGTCAGCATTTATAACGGACCAACAGAACAATTCATAGATCTCTAACGAGTGAAACTGCTCAACCCCGTCTATCAAGGGGTTAGCATCTCTATAAACAAACTGGTGACCACTTGGACGAGGGGCTATTCTGCTACGTTTGGGACCCATTCTGATTGATACAAAGACTGCTGATGATGCTAATTCTGGAAAAGGTACCCTCGGTAAACCGGAGGTAAGCCTTAATTTACCGGCTGAATTTTCTAGATTTCTTTTTGGAAATATGCTTCGATACCGGAAGATGAAGAAGAATGCAAAGACTCTACTAGCTCAACAACACTACTCAGCATCAGGGATGGATAAATTGATATGGTTGGTGTTTTGGGTTGGTAAAATGGAAGAAAAAGGGTTTGGTTTTGGTGGATGTATGGTGGTGATAGTGGTGGTAATGGTGGCCGAAATTTGTAGAAGCAGAAGAAATGAAAGAAGTGTGGTGATTTGAGAAGATTATAGTAGATGAGAATGATGATAATGGTGGTGAATAGGTGGTTTAAATAGGAGAAATGATGGAAGGTGGAAGGATTTGGTTGGATAATGGGTATAGGAGTAATTAGGGTGAGGGATTTGAGGGGGTGATTGATGGGATTGAGGTGGAGTTATGGTGGAGTGTGGGAAATGATGAAAGGTTGAAAAATAGGGAAAATGGGATGGTTTTCTTTGAATGGTAGCTTTCGATGCAACGTGTGTCCTCCCGTGTCTCTAAAAAAATTCTTTTCAATATGACACTCAAAATTCTAAAATCTTAGCTCGGTAAACCGGAGGTGACCTCGGTTTACGGGGCTTCTTTTCCTGCATTTTCTCTGCTCTCTTCTTTGCACACTTTAATTAATCTCACTTTGCTCAATCCTGACCTCAAATTCACTAGTCTCTTACTCCTTTTGTTGCTATTTCCGACTCAATCCTAACCTATTTCACTAGAATCCATAACGAGTAAAAAAACCTTCCCAACAACCATCGGTTTCAAGCCTAAGGGTGTGGTAGGATAAAAAAAGCTCGTCCCTTCATCCAGCTACTTTTATTCATTTCTAATCTACCTAAGGGTTTAAGAAAATAGTTCTGAGTTTAAAGTCGTCAGCTCGACTTACCTTCGGTCCTTCAATCAGTCAAGAGTTGGGGCCTTTACTCACCAAACTTGCATCTTCGAGGTCTTAACCGTCATGCACTTCCCTTCTCGTTGATCTTTACCTTTCAAGAGTGCCTTTTCACGGTTTTCTATAAAAATTTACGAGCTCTCTTCCTAGCACGCCTATCTCTCTTTGCTCGTGTGCTAGGTTGTCCTCTGCTTTGAGACTTAATCTTTATGCCCAAGGACTCCACACTTTCCACTTTAAGCTCTAATCCGTCACTAAAAAATATGGAAGGACTAGCTTCCGTGAGCACCTTGTTGTGGTCCTTCTCTTCGCTCTCTCTAAGCATTAATCTTATGAATTCTTGCTCACAAATTTCTACTAAAACCTCTCGTTGCCTATGCCCTTCCTTTTCTATCTCCATGACTTCTACTTTTCCTGAATCATAAGTCATCTTGCAACTTTCCGGCCTATTATCTAGGGGCTCTAATATTTTGAAAGATACTACATCATTGTTCAATCTTAAAGTGATCTCCTATTATCAAAGTCCATGATTGCTCTGCTTGTCACTAAGAAAGGTATTTCTAACAAAACTAGGGCACTTAGGTCCTCTGGTACGTCTATAACCGTGAAATCAATTGGAAAAGTGAACCCTCCTGCCTTAATGGTGCACTTCCTAAGCAGACCGGCAGACATATCTCTAGTCCTATCAATAAAGGTCATAGTTCGGGTTTGATTCATAATGACCGGAAGCTTAATCTTCTGGCAGAGGGATAGAGGTAGAATGTTACAACTTGAACCTGAATCGCAAAGACCTAAACCTACAGATATACCATTGATAGAAATTGGGAGTCGAAACATTCCAAGGTTTCCTAACTTTTCTGTTGTATCAGAATCTGGGTAATCCTCAGAATCTGAGAACATGGTGTCCAGATCCTCCTCCGGATCATTAGAGTCGTATTAGGATGATATATCAATTAGCTCGATCGGAAACGTACCTGGCCAATAGGTCTCATACTCCTTCGGGTTTTCCTCGGCTTCCCGTTTAAGTGCTTTAGTCTCCTCCTCCACTCGCTTCTGATCAGCCTCATATTGCTCTCTGGCTTCTAATGCATGGTACATAGAGATTGGTTTGATGTTCAACACAGTATGAGGCATTGTGTCTGACTCGTCTAGCCTTAATTGCTTCTTCTTGACTGAATTTCCGAAGTGTCCGGATACTTCCTGCAAAAAAGACAAAATAAAACAAAGAAAAGGTTAGCAACTCCCACTTCAGTTGGGGTTGATCCCAACTGTTGCGGCCCTACTAACTAAACTAGGAATAACATAGAAAGACAAAGACTGTTCAGAATTCAATTTCCCAGGCCTCAGTAAATCAGGGGTAACCCTCGGTAAACCGGGCCTGAGATTTCTTATTCTAGCGGATTAACAGGTGCATGTTTGAACCAAAATGACTCAAGACTCAAAAGAAAATAAAATAAAATAAAAATGACTTCTTAATCAGAATTAAAACGTTTATCTTTAAAATTGGCCATTCTCCCTGGCAGCGGCGCCAAAAATCTTGATTGCGTGTAAGTCACTAACGTCGATATTACTAGCAAGAATACTAGGTACATAATAGTATAGTAAATGCGAGTCAAGGTCGATCCCACAGAGACAATACAACTTTAACTATAATAATTCTAATCTAATTAAGAAGCGACATAGAGGCGGTCATTGACCAACAATAAACATGAAAGAAACTTGGTATTTCTCCCCCTCTTCTCACCGATCTACTAACTTGGATTAGTTAATCCTTATATTTACTTCTCCACATAATTCCTTAAATTAATCGAGCGAGCTTTTGATTTAATTAAAAGCTACGGGTGCAACTCCTAACCCTATCTACTCCGATAATGGTAGTAGACATTCTATACACAAGCTACCCTCCTTAATTGGTCCGTAATAGCCCATACGCATAAAGAACTAGAATTGCCGATATCGAGCACTAACTCATACCGCTAACCCGCCTAGACAAATTTGTCGACATCGAAAGCAAAGATGTTCACAGGGTCCACCAAAACTATGTCCAAATTAACACTTCACTATTCGTATTTCATGTTAATTTTACGATTACAATAAGTAGATTGGCCAGATCTAACCTACAGTTAATTAAACTTGCCGATCAATGTAGCTGTAGTGAATCCTCCAGATTAAGTTGTCTAAATATTGCCTCGGTAAACCGGTATAGACCGCCGGTTTACCGGGGACGGCTTTTCTTAATTCTAGATCTACATTGCTCAAAATCTATGTAAATCATGGGGTCGTTAAAGATGAAGATTAACTAAAACACATAAATAGGAACATATCTACCATATTGAAGACAAAAAGGAACGTTCAAAACTTCATACCTTCCACAATGGAGATCTAGCTTGATCTACTCAAGCTAGAGATGGTAGAGAAGGAGAGAAAACCAAAAATAACTTCTCAAAAGCTTGGAATAACTTTATTTCATCAAATTGTATAATGTATATAATGTAATATGCAAAACTTATGAAAACTTATTCAATAATCTGTTAATGCGGCCTTACATAGATACAACATCTGACTTGTGACTCATAGAAACCCTAACCGACCTAGTAGATGCGGCATAATCCATTTCTTGTTCCTCAAGGCCCTCGGTTTACCGGACCTAGCCCTTGGTAAACCGGGCTGACTTTTTCTCCTTTTCTTTAGTAGATCTCTTCTTGAACTTCTTTTACTTGGACCAACATACTTCTTTTGGTCCAGATCCATTCTCCAATGCTCCAGATTCGGTACATCCTATAAAACACATAAAACGAGACAAAACAGTACCAAATCTTCGGGAAAATAACATAGATGCAGAATTACGATCCTAGAAACATACACATAGCATTTAACATATATTCCACACAATAAAAAGCCTATCTATCCTCTCTTGAGTAGAATTCGGGGTGGATAATGGTATAATTAATGGTACCATTTAAGGCGTTATCAGGCACAACGTTAGATTTGAGTACAGCTTTTCACCCTCAAAAGGATGGACAATCGGAAAGAAAAATCCAAACACTTGAGGATATGTTAAGAGCATGTGTTTTGGAAGTAGATGGATCATGGGATGATTACCTACCCATGGCTGAGTTCGCTTACAACAACAGTTATCATGCAAGTTTGGGGATGCTGCCGTTTGAAGCTTTGTATGGTAGAAGATGTCAAACACCACTGTTTTGGGATGAAGTTGGGGAGAAGCAACTTACCGGGCCAGAATTGGTTGAACAAGCTAAGGAAATAGTTTTTTTCGTTAAGAAGAACTTGAAGGCATCTCAAGACCATCAGAAAAGTTCGGCCGATGTTCGTAGAAGACCTTTGGAGTTTGATGTCGGAGATAGAGTTTACTTGAGAGATTCACCAATGAAGGGAGTCAAGAGGTTTGGACAAAAGGGAAAGTTAAGTCCAAGGTATGTTGGACCTTTTAAGATCCTTGAGAGAGTTGGACCGTTGGCATATAAGCTCAAGTTGCCAGATTCAATGTCAAGAGTCCACAATGTGTTTCATGTTTCGATGTTGAAGAAGTGTTTGACGAAGTCGGATGTTGAAGCTATAGTTGATCCATAAATACTTCAAGACAACCTTTCCTATGATGAAAATATAGTTAAGATCTTGGATAGAAAGGAAAAGATGATCAAGAGACGGATGGTTCCTTTGGTGTTAGTACAATGGAGCAACCATACAACAAGCGAAGCCACTTGGAAAGTGGAAGATGATCTGATCACAGAGTTTCCAGACTTTTTGAACTTACCAGGTATGTTCAAGTTTCGAGGATGAAACTCCTCTTAAGGGGAGAGGAATGTAATATTCCGATTTTCGGGAAAGGGCAGACGTGTCATTTTGCGAAAATGAAATATTATATTCATTTCTAAATTATGGAATACAAAAACTATAATTATATATATGTATATAATTCGGAATATGTTTATGTATATAGTTGAGGACTGTTTTGAACATTAGAAGATAATTAAGGGCTAATGGAGAATAAAGTGGGGAGAAATTTTATTTGGGAAAATAAACCTCCCACTAATCAGTTTTTTTTAGCAAAAGAAAACTAAATCCCTGCAAAAACAAATCCTACAAGTTTGAGAGCAAAGGAAAGGAGCAAGAATACTCTTTCAAAATTCTAAGTAGCTTCTTGACGGATTTCAGATTTAACTAGAGCAGGAGCATCGTGAGAAGGCAAGGATCGTATCGATACTAAGATTTCCAGGTTTTATCAAGGTATGAAAACAACCCTAATCTTGGATTCTTCACATTTTGATCATGTTTGGATGAAGGAAGTTGTGTAATTCGTAGTTCTGGGTAGTTAGAAACCTTGATCCTAGCTAGTTCTTGAATTGGTTGTGGATCAAATAGGTTTTGTGTTGGCCTTTGAGAAGTTGCTGCAGACTTTTGAATTTTTACTTTGAATTTGTGCTTTGATCAAGTAAGAAAATCTTCTCTATTGCTTTGATTATGGTTTGGTAAAGTTAAGGCTTGGTGTTGGAAGTAATATGGTGTTAATTTCTTGTATAAGTGTTACCTTGCTAGTGTAGGATGCTATATGTTGTTAAATTGGTACCTTTCTGCTGTTTTGATGTGTACATGGTTGAAGAACATGTTTGGAAGTGTTAGGGATCCGTTTAAGCGTAAAACTGTGTTTTTGGGGTATATCTGCGCAGTGCGTGCGCACTCAAGGCCGATCTATGACCTGGAGGAGCAGGAGCTCTAATTTTACATTCAGAGTCTCAGTGCGGGCACACCAGGACTCAGTGCGGGTGCACCGGTCATCCAGAAATCAATTTTTACATTCAGAGCCTTGGTGCAAGCGCACGAGAATCCAAGGCAGCGTCATTGGACCCGATGACGATGCACACGGACCTAGTGCGTGCGCGCAGGACCAGTCAAAAGCAAGCCTTTGGACATGCTTTTTTTGAGTTTGATCAGTTTTTAGCCCGAGTCTAGTTTTAAGTGTTGTTTTTTGACCTTAAAACATTAAATGAACATGAATAAGCCTCGATTAAGCTTCCGATGCGTTTAGTTCCGGCACCGGATGTACTCTTCCATAGAGTTGAAGTTCGGGACCGTCGGAAGGGTATGAATGGCGTGTGCTTTGATGAATTAGTATTCATCAATGTCTGTGTATGTGCCTAGGGTGTTATGTTTAGAGTCTAAGCAAGGGAGTAGAATTGTTAGTGAGCTCCTACCTTGAAAACATTTAGGTGGCTAGTTAATGATTAATAGTTTACATAAGTGTAAGTAAAAGACTAAACATCGTAACATTATTGGTAAGGCACTTTTCTATATCGCGATGTGTGGGCGGTCAGATAAAGTGAATAACTCTACTGGCTTATAAACGGGTAAATGGTAGGGGGACTTCGCCGAACGTGTTCACTATCAGATTTTAACCCGTGGCAATTGGTGTGACCCACTAATAGGTTGCAAACGATACCTCGTGGTGGGTAGCACCATGCGTCGTGCCCTTGAATGCCGGTGTAACAAACTTGAGTTAAGTTAGAAACGTTTAGTCACAACGTGTTGATGAGCATGAAGTGAACCCTAGAATTGAGTCCGTCAAATAAAGATAACTTAATAACTATGTAAGTTCTTCTTTGTAAAACCTAGTTAATGCAATAGCTTCTATTTCTTTCTAAGTACCTTTGTACTTACCTCAAATGCATGTTTGTTGTGTTTGGGGTTGAGAAGACGAACAGGTGGAACAGGAGTTCGACAAGGACATCGAGGATGATGTTTGATGACCTGTCATGCTATGCTTTTATTATGTGTCATTTTAATTAAACTATGTAAAGTACTATGTTGCTCTTTACTTTTCAAGACATGTTGTACTTTCTCTTGAAAACTTGTTAGATGAGATGTTGTACTTCTTTCCTTTAAACATTCATACGGTTGTAAGACTTTTGTATCGTTGATGTAAGATATCTTTCTATCTTTAGTATGTTGTGTTTCTATCCTTATCTTGTATCTTGTATAAAAAAAAATACACCTGAGTCGTTTAGCTTCCGTAAATGCGAAACTCGATACGACGTAGTAGATGCTTACGTATAATATAGAATTTATTTTTATATTATACGTGCCGAACGTTCTATTTCCGGGTAAGGACTCGGTATCCGGGAACGGGGAATTACAATTACTACTAATTTCATGCAACAACAGTTGATGAAAGTACCGGCGATTTCTATGTACACAAGTCCATTGAGCAGCATGTGTTCAACTGTTCATTGACACATCCATGCCAAAAGAACTCTCACGTAAGTTATGACTTTCAATTAACGGTGACAGAATCTTCCTCTGTGTTGCAAAAGTCGACTTTCAGTAACCTAACTAGGCCGTTAGCATCTCAGGGAAAAATTTCAACTGGGTTGAAGAATCATGATCCACGTTTAGGCACAATAGACCATTTGGATGTTCAACTTAGACGCCTTTGTCAGCAAAGTGACTTAAACTCTACATCAGGTGGAACTAATATGATAATCAGCTGAGTGATGGCCAGCTGATAAGTGTATCCAAGCATGTGAAAGTCGGCCGGGAAGTATCTTGAAGCTCTTCGCTTGAGAATTGAAGGTCATCTCTTTGGAGGATAATCTCTTTGGGGATCAAAGAGTGTTTTGATCTGGTGAGTTCTACATCGGGGCAATGACCAGCTGAGTTGTGTCAGCAGAGTGACACAACATCTGGGGCATTTATGGCAATCCGACCAAGATTCCTGGAGGTTAGGGTTTAGGGATCTGCGCCTATAAATACCAACTGTATAGGTAATTGTAAAGTGTGTAATCCATCTGAATTTCAGTGCATAATAAATAACTCTTTTCTGTCCGTGGAGTAGTCGGCACAACGCTGGAAACCACGTTAAATCCTTGTGTTCTTCTTGTTTCTGTTCTCTGTGTGCTTGTTTATGTTAGATTGCATATGTTAATTATCTATCTTGCATCTGGATTTCCTATCCTGTTATAACAGCCTTTTTGGGATGGAGGAAGGTGGAGGGTGGGTCATGGGTGTTGGCGGCAAAAGGAGGAAAATGAAAAGGAAGATGATATGGAAATGATAAGTATACCCATCGTTGCTCAAAACCTGCAGCCACAATTTTTTTTTTAATTTTATTTTATTTATTTGTTTCCTTTCTAGTGTTCGTTATTTATGTTTTCCTTTCTATTTCTGGTGTTTTGTAATTTATGTTTTCTCCTTAAGATTGTTTGATATAATTTTCTATATTTTTTTTATCTGGTTATTTGTCATACGGTCTCTATACACAAAACTTTTATCACATCCTTATATATATTTATGTACTATTTAACCAAAATTAAAAAAAATTGTTTCATAATATTCATCTTTCTATCTTTTTTGTTTTTTTAATTCAACATATTATGCAGTATCTTCCGTAATATGTCTATTAATTTATCATTCTAATATATCATAAGCTTACATAATTAGTCTATTAGACTAAAAGCACTTACATGCTGGTCACATGGGGTGTATGTGTCTATTAATTTTTCGCATGAAGATACATATGCTTGTTGTTAGTATTAAAGAAAAATAGCTCATCCTTCCCCGAAATCTAAACTGAAAAAAAAAAACCTTCTTATTCATATATTTGTGATTTTTTCAAAAAAAATTTCTTTACGATATTTTAGTGAGAATATGGCCTCCACTGAACCAAAATCCTGAGACGGCCATTGGGTTTAACCATCCAAGGAATTGGTTTTCATCAGTGGATTTCCGGCTAACAGGCTAGTTTCATAGCCAAGAAACTTCGCTCCAAAAAGTCATGACAAAGGACAATTCTAGCGTGGCGGCATTTTTTTTATTGGGGTAGTGGTTTAAAATGATTATAAAAAAAAAGGGTAAAACAGTGAAAATATAAAATGGATGATAATGACAAATCACTGTTCATAACCCAAATCCATTGTTTTCTGCAGTGAAAGTGGCCTCAAATCTAATGTTTCACTATCACAGTAGAATACGGATATGTCATTTTTACCCCGAAAAAAATTTCATCGTTTTAATGATATTTCTGCGCTTTAAATTGTTTTTTAACAATAAATTCTTTTTTATTTTTAATCGTGAAAGGTTCGGTTGGCACAACAGAAGTCCATGTTGGTCTAATTTATTTCCTCGAATAAAACGTTGCTCTATTTTTGAGGTATTACTTTAATTTTTCCGGTCAAGGAAAAAAATGTAATCTCTTAACTTTCAAATGGGTGCATTTTAAACGCACCCAACCTTTCATTCTTGTGGCACCACTATTCTGTTAAGAAAAATAAATTTTACCTCATGCACTACACATCTTAAAAAAAATAAATTTTACCTCATGTACTACACATCTTAAATAATGATCCTACTAAAAGCACCACACCTGAAAAACACAATTATGTTATAAAATATAAATTATGGTTATATATTATTGAAATTGATTTACATAGATTTTATGGTTTATCTACTCTATTGTATTCACACGGTAATCTCTGTTTTAAATACCCCTTATATCATTGAAATAATACAAACAAACATTTTCCTTTTTATAATTTGTATTTTCTCTGGTTCTTTATTTATTTATTTATTTTCTCTGGTTTTTTCACTATTGTTTATTTAGTGTTATAATACGTTATCAACACGAGACTTTATCAGCAGATTATTCAATTCCACCTAGAGGGTATCTATCAGCTGAGTATTCAATTCCACCTAGAGGTAAAATTTTCAACTCTATCAGCGGAGTATTCACTTCCACACAGTGTTAAATTCTTTTTTTTTTTTTTTTTTTTTTTTTTTTTTTTTTTTGTATTTTTGTGCATATTTTAGTTTTTATTTCTAATGTCTAATTTGTACCCTTGGAGGAAATTGTTTATCATGGGCCATTAACGTTGAAATGCACTTGAAATCTATGAATCTTGGTAAAATAGTTATTATTAATAATACCGAGCTAAACCAAGACCGTGCAAAGGCCATGATATTTCTCCGTCATCATCTTGACGAGCGATTAAATTGAGTTTTTTACGGTGAACGATCTGTATAAATTCTGGAACCGTTTGAAAAAATGTTCGACCAGTGATTGAACATGAGTATTTAATGGTGAAAGATCCGTATGAATTGTGGAACCATTTGGAAGAATGGTTCGACCACTTGAGGTTGGTCGTTTTACCGACAACCATACATGATTGGCTCGGCGTGCGAATGCAGGATTTTAAATCTGTCACTGAATATAATTCAACCATCTTTATTACACCACGCGAAAATGTGACAGATGAAGAGATATTTTTCTAGCATGTTTTTGCTGGCAGGGCAAAATAATGAGCTTTTGATGGAAAATCATGATTCCCGTCCAACTGGTGCCAGTCCATTCCTTGAAGTGAATGCGACACAATCTTCAAATTTTGGCCATGGGCGTGGACGTAGTCACTGTGTAAATCATGGTAAAGGTGGATGCGGTCATGGAAGATATGTAACCTATCACAATGATAATCGTGGTCATGGACGTGGTTGTAGAAAATTTGTGACCTATCACAAGTGGGTGATCCACCGAAGTTGGATCATGATAACAATGAGAAGAAAATATGTGGTGACAAATGCTACATATGTGGAATGAAAGAACATCGATCCAGTACATGCTGACGGCAAAACATTTTGTCGAACAAATGGGTTAGATAAAGTCTTGTTGAACTTTACCATGCATCACATAAAAGGCCAGATAGGCGAGAAAGGCCAGTGATTGAGACAAGGCCAGATAGTAATTGAGACAAGGTTAGATAGGCCAGATTAAAGTTATTAAGACAAATTTTATTGAACATAAAAATTACAGTGTTGCTTTAATTTTGATATGTCACTCATGATAAGTTATGGATTTCTTTAATGACGCATTGATCGTGTCCTTTTTGCTTGATGTCTTGGGTGATTGTGTATTTTTGGCATTCTCTTTTAAATAAATATTATTTCATCTAAATAAAATCGCCGTTGCCGGTGATAGTAGTGATGATAATATTATTTTGATTAAGTTGATTTATAATTCAGTTTCGTTAGTAATAAATAAAGTAGATTTTGATGGTTTTATTTATAGGGGGGGTGGTTTAAAAGGACAAAAAAGGAGGAAAATAGGAATCTGGACAGTGAAATTATAAATTTGGTGAAAGACTAATCCACTGTTCATAACCCCAAATCCACTATTTGTTGTAGTGGAACTGGCCTCAAATCCAATGTTTCACTATTATGCTGTTTCTATGTTTTTTACAAAAATGACCTCGAAAATAACATTGAAAAAATATCAAATGAGATGTCTAAACAAAGATGACGAAAAAAAGGGAAAATGTGATGAAAGAATTACCATCTTCCGACAATCAGATCAAAAGATATATTCGTTTTGGTAGTTGAATACGAGAGAATTTAAATTACAGTGGATTAAAGACATGTCCTTTTTACCCGAAAAAAAATTTCAATGTCCTCTTTGCATATTTCTATGTTCAAATTGTCATTTTTAACACTAAACCCTTATTTATATGCATTAGGATGAATTCTTCTCGACATATATAAAATACGTTTACCTTTCATACTTGTTATTAAGTGAAATGGATTGGTAGCTACATTGAAAATGATAAGGGTTAAGGTTTAAATGTTTTATAATAATAAATTATAGATCCAGTTGACGTAAGATAAAAGTTCTTTGTTTAGATTGCTCTACACGTAGTCTACTGATAAGACCTTTATGCTATTTTCAATTTTTTAAATGACCGTTTTAGTTTTTGCTTATGGCCAAACATAATGATTGTATGTATTTATATTTAAATGCGCTTCGCTTATGGCCAAACATAATGAATATATAAATATGTTTTTCGATGCAAATTTCCGTAAGCATCTTAGTTGAAACACTATTTTGCATAAGGATGGATTTACATAATTTCAATTGTTATTATCTATTTGTAGAAAATTGATTTATACTAATATAATTTTCCAACCAACTGAGAAGATTTCTTCAATATACAATTCATTATCTAGTTCTATCATACTAATTCACTAAAATACTTTAGAATTTGATCGACTATTATTTCATTCTTAAAAATATTTTGAACTCAATATTTTTGAGAAGTTTTACACAATGTTATTTAGATCAAATCATTGTTATTTCTAATACTAAGTTCTATGCAGTGCATGATTTATTTATTCATTATACATGATTGAAAATGCATTTAGTCGGAAAAAAATTGCTGCCATTTATTATGCAAGTGATCACATTTTTGACAATTGTTTGTCTAGGTAATCTAGTGTCTCTTGATATATGATTTTATCAACTTTACAGTTATCTATGATTCATTATGTTGTTCTAGTAATAGATCCCATATGAATCGTTGTCTTTGGAACTGTGATACATTATGTTGTTTGATTGTCTATATTATTGTTAAATTTCAAAAATATGTTTGACTTAATCTTCCTAATAAGCATGGTAAGAGATTTTTTTAATGATTTTAAGATGCAATTCAAGTCACATTTTTTAGAAAACTATTTCTCTTCATTTTCCTATTTCTCTTCGAATTATATACTTTGGTATATGTCTGGTACAAATTAATACCTCATATGGGACAAAAAATATTATTAATCTCTTTATAAATTATTGACTTCTTGTACGGAGAGAAATTGTAGTATTAATTTGACAGTACCATTCGGTACTTGACATTTATTAAAGTTTGGTCTATGAATTGTTACTGTTTGAACGAATTTTAACATGTGTCACTGGTTATTGTGGTTATGACCATTCTTTATGTGAAAATTATGATCCCATCAGAATTTAGTTGGTTATTCAAGAATATTTGTATAACAGGATTAAGTGTATCCATAATTGTGAGAATTGATATAATATATCTCTAAAGGAGATAATATTTCTCCCCGAATCGAAAAATATTAAAGATTATTGATACCCGCATAAGAGGATCTCTCACATTAAAATGCTGAATCCGTCATGGGTTATTGAAAATTTTCTACATATCAATTGTGAAAAAGTGTTGTCCGAGAATAAAGGGAGGAAAATCCATTATGAATTACATCTCGTGACAAACATTGACGTATATGAACCATGAGTTCATATATTATTCATTGACATAAAACCCACGAATGGTAGATTTTATACACATTTTGCATACATCAAAAAATTTCTAAGAAAAATGGAGAAATGCACCAAAAGTTCAATGTCTCATTCTAGTGATTTCTCTTCAAGTAAGCCGCCCTCTACTTTTACTTGTGTTTTCTTCTCCGTTTGTCTGTTTCTCTTATTGACCCCCTAGACGGTTTTATTTGAGTTCTACCGGAACCCTAGAAACCAAGATGGCCGTCGTAGGCAGTTAGGGCGTCAGATCGATCATGTCTTCGGGAGACTTGGACAAAATTTGTAGCCTGTACGAGATAGATAGGGATAAATACAACCCTAGGCTTCCTTTTGAGCCTAACATTTTTGCACATCAGCCCCCTGAAGGGTATTTCACTGTTCACCAGGAACACTTCGAGGGTGGTCTCAGGCTTCCCCTGTGTCCGGCCTGTATAGCCATGCTTCGGCATTATGGGCTAGGAACTGCTCAGGTAGCCATCCTCTCGGTTTGACGGTTTATGGTACCCTGATGGAACCAAACGGACTTGGGTACCTAAAACTCATTAATTTGTTTTAAAGGATATATGGTCCTTTGCCACTGGTTGCTCTAGACACATGACAAGGAGGAAAATCTGTCTAGTTCAATTTTCAAGCTTAGGATGGACCAAAAGTAAATTTTGACGGGAAAGACAAACCTGGTTTTACAAGAGGCTATGGAAACTTGATCAAAAATGGTTTGAAGATCAGAAATGTGGCATATGTTGAAGGACTCAACTACAACTTACTCAGCACTAGTCAATTTTGTGACATGGGATATAGAGTCACATTTGACACGGAGTTTTGCATTGTTATAAGTGAAACTGCTCTCCAAGTCATTCTAGCAGGAAAAAGAAAGGAAAATATGTATAATTTGGACTGGACGACAGCTGTTTCAGAAACTTACCTACTTGTGCATACCAAATCAGAGATCGGTTGGCTATGGCACAATAAACTGAGTCATCTCAATTTTGATGACATCAATCTGCTAGTCAAGAAGAATCTAGTAATTGGATTACTAGAAGTTACCTACAAAAAGGATAGTTTATGTGATGCATGTCAGAAAGGGAAGCAAGTAAAATCAAGCGCCTCAAGACCAAGTCTCAACATTCAACAACAAGAGTCTTAGAACTGTAACACATGGATTTGTTTGGACCAGTCACACCTATCAGTGTCAGTGGAAAGAAATATACATTGGTAGTAGTTGATGATTATTCAAGATACACTCGGGTAATTTTCTTAACCAAGAAAATTGAAACCAAGCAGAAGCTGATAGAACTAAAGAAGAAACTTCAAAATCAAAAAAGTGTTACAGTTGTCAAGATAAGATCTGACAAATGAACTGAATTTCTCAACAATGCGATCATTGAATTCTGCGAAGAAAATAGAGTGTTACATCAGCTTGCAGCTACAACAACACCTTAGCAGAATGGAGTAGCTGAAAGGAGAAACAGGACACTTAAAGAAGCTGGTAGAACTATGATATATGAATATAAGTTACCTGAAATATATTGGGCAGAAGTTGTGAACATGGCTTGCTACACTCAATACAGGTCCCTGATGAACAAAAGGTTGGAGAAAATACCTTATGAGATATGGAATGAGAGAAAACCAAATGTCTCATTTTTTCATGCTTTTGGAAGCAAGTGTTACATACATAACAATAGGAAGGATCATCTCAAGACTTTTCAAGCTAAACTGACGAAGGAATATTCTTGGGATATTCAAGTGTCAGTAAAGCATTTAGAGTTCTATACAAGAGGACACGCAAGCATGAAGAATCAATACATGTGGTTTTTTATGAACCAAACTTTGTTGGTGATACAGTGGAAAACCATCCAGAACCAGTTTTCAACCTCAGTCACAAAAGATTTCAGATCCAGTTTTTGTTGATATTGATGAACATATTGGAAGGCTAAGATTAGCTGATTCATGTTACCAAGATCAGTCTCAGTTACCAATAACTGAACCAACAGTTGAACAACCAGTACAAGCTGAATGAGAACCAGTTCAAGCTCAGGATAATCAGACACAAGAGAATCAAGATGAAATTCCAGAAGAACCATTTCAAGCACATCAAGCTCCCGAAATGCAACCTCCAATACATCAATGAATGAGAGACCATCCTGAAGAACAAATAGTTGGAGATTTTCAACAAGGAGTTTGAACAAGAAATCAGTTAGATGCAATGATAGCATGTTTTCTATCTCAAACTGAACCAAAAGAGATAGAGGAAGCTTTGAAGGATCCAGATTGGATAATGGCTATGCAAGAAGAACTTAATGAATTTGAAAGAAATCAAGTTTGGGAATTGGTGGACAGGCCAGATCATGCAAATATACTTGGCACCAAATGGGTTTGCAGAAACATGCTAGATGAAGACGGAAACATTGTTAGAAATAAAGCCAGACTGGTAGCCAAATGATATTCACAAGCTGAAGGGATATATTTTGATGAAACTTATGCACCAGTTGCAAGATTGGAGGCAATTAAATTATTTCTTGCTTATGCAGCTTACAAGAAGTTCAAAGTATATCAAACGGACGTAAAGAGTACATTCCTGAATGGAGTACTTGAAGAAGAAGTCTATGTACAAAAACCTCCTGGTTTTGAAATCAAAGATCAGGAAGAAAACATTTTCAGACTAAGAAAAGCTTTGTATGGACTCAAACAGGCACCAAGAGCTTGGTATGAAACTTTATCTCAATTTTTAGTGGATAATGGTTTTATCAAAGGAACCAGAGACAAAACCTTCTTCAGAATGAAGATTGGTGAAAGCACTCTCCTAGTCCAAATTTATGTGGAAGACATCATCTTTGGATCAGAAAATCAACAACTATGTGAGAAATTTGAAAGTTTAATGAAGTGCAAATTTTAGATGAGTATGATGGGTGAACTAAACTACTTTCTAGGACTACAAGTCAAACAAATGGAATTTTCATTAATCAAACTAAGTACACAGGAGAAATGATCAAGAAGTTTGGAATGGAGAACAACACGGGAATAGCAACACCAACTGGAACAATTGTTAGACTAGATGAAGACAAAGATGGCAAAGATGTGGATCAGACCTCTACAGAAAAATGATTGGAAGTCTACTCTACCTCACAGCAAGTAGACCTGATATATCATTTGCAAGTGGGAGTTTGTTAAAGATTATAAACTAAGCCAAAGGAAAGCCATATGATAGTTGTCAAAAGAACTTTGAAATATCTCAAAGATACACAAGGAGTAGGAATTTGGTATTCAAGAGATGGAGAATTCAAACTACTATCTTACCGTGACTTAGATTATGTTGGATGCAAAATTGATAGGAAAAAGTACATCAGGCACATGTTAGTTACATAGAAATAGACTTGTTTCATGGTTTAGTAAGAAGCATAACTCATCTCAACTTCTACAGCTAAAGCTAAATATATTGCAGCTAGAAGTTGTTGCGCTCAAGTTTTATGGCTCAGACAACAACTTGGATATTATGGCATTGAAAAGGTTTGATACCTATCATGTGCGATAATACAAGTGCAATTGCAATAACAGACAACCTAGTTTTGCACTCAAGAATTAAGCATATCGATGTAAGACATCACTTCATAAGAGATCATGTAGAGAAGAAGGATGTCACAGTTCTCTATATACCAACTAAAGACCATTAGCGATATTTTTACAAAACCTCTAGATGGAGAAAGGTTTGCTAAGTTAAGGACTGAATTAGGCATAATCAAAGTCAGTTGAACAAATTGAGATTCGTCAAAGGGATTGATCTTTATCATGATGTGTGAGCTCACTTGATGAGATCAATCATTGACATCAACGATCTCAAAAATGACAAAAGGAGAAATGATATGACAAAAGAAGATGAATCCAAGCTGACAGCTAAGTTATCAAACTGACAAGAACCGTCAAACAAACTTTGTTAAAACTGATTTTTAACCAAGTCAACAAAAGTAAAAAAGGTAAAATGTGTATGTGGACGACATGAGTTACATCATATTAATTACCGTCGTAATCATCAGAAAGGCTGTTACGTATGTACTCTTTACAAGACAAATAGTACATGCATTGGATATACACCGTCAGAAGTGGAAGTTCAAATGCACAATCAAATCTTAATAAAGATTGTGAAGATAGTGGAGCAAAACCGTTTTACACTCTACTTAAACTCAGTTTTTCTTCTCAAAGGTTACTTCACCAAAATTCCTTCAAGAAAACTTTCCTATCCTCTATTCAAAATGACAAAAGGTTCCTTAAGAATAAGCAGATGGATTGATGAAGGCATGTCAAAATCATTGACGGATTTTGAACAAGAATGCGATAAAAGCTTGTTATCAGGCATCATTTGTGACAAATACACAAAATACAAAGCCTGGAAAGTGTTCTCAACATCAAATTGGAAAAGGAATTGGATTATGAAGCCCTAATTCAATTTTGGGATAATATGAAAATTGACAAGTATCATCTTTACACAACCATGTATGGAGAAGAAATCAGCATCAACACAACAATCCTCAAAAGTCTATTCAACTTTACGACACCCAAAGACAAAACAATCAATTTGCTCAACCTACATCTAAATTGAGAAGAATTTCTCTCAAGAATTTCTTTAACAGAGAAGCCCATTCATGTTGATTCAAACTTGAAAGAGATTAAGCTAGAGTATGCTATTTTAAGTCAATGGATAGCAAAAGGTATACTTGGAAAGTATCAAGCTTTGGATGTTCTATCAGAAAACCGAATTAATTTGATGAACATCATTGGGAATCAAGTAGATTTCAATTGGGCTGGTTTTATTTTCAATCCGATAGTGAAACAACACATCGAAGAAAAAAAGATAGTCAAGAAAGCTGAAGCTAAAGTAATTAAAGACAACGAAAGACTGCATCTGAAGAAGTCATTTGGTCTACTAATACAACGCCACCTGGAAGTAATCAGCCAAGAGAAAAAGACCAAAAATGTTGAAAAATTACCAAACACCGACCTAGTTGCAGCAGTTGTAAGTTCAAGGAAGACAATTTCGGAACAAATAGCTGAACAGAAAGGAGTCAAGCGTAAAATTGACACAGAAGCTAGAAGAGTTGTGGAAAGAAGCTTGTTTCCTGACTCACCAGTTAAGGAAACTGAAACAAGCAAAAATGCAACAACTCAGGTGGAACCAAAACTGATGGAAGTAGAAATGGATAATTCTGCAAAGTTAGTAGAAGGTAAAACTCACAAGAAAAGGAAGATAGCTGAGAAACCAGTTCCTGCTACAGACATAGATACAGAAAAAGAGAAAGAATATTCCATAGAACCTGAAAGACTTATCAAGCTAATGAAATGGAAATTGGATGTTACAAGAGATCAAGAATTGCTCAAGATAGATATGAAAGAAGAAGAGTAGTACTTTCTAACGAAGTTTGGAGTTACTACTTTGTATGAGATTTTCCCTATGGAAGAATTTTTGACTAAGTGTGATAAAATTCTCCTAGAAAAGGAAAGGAAGGAATCTTCTACCAAAGAAAAGAAGTCACAGAAGAAGAAAGATGATGATAATGATGATGATCAAGATGATAATTCTGCAGGGAAGAAGACTCAAGGAACATAAACTTTGCAAGAAGCCAACACTGAAGGAAAGTTGACTGAAACTGAACCCAAGAAAGACTCAGTTCAACAACCTGAAGAAGCTGACAAGCACAGTAAATCAATTACTGAAGCTGGAATGGTAGCTGAGTTACAAACCTCTGATATTCAATTTGAAGAGAAAGATAAGAGCAAATTCCTCATGATTTTGGATAATGCAACTCAAACTACTATCAGAGTAGCTGACGATCCTATTGAGTTTATGACAGCTGATGACATGTCCAAATTCCAAAAATCACTTGACATCTTACTCAGTCAAAGGTATAGATATGAAGAAATTTTCACCAAGATGGACAGATATTTGGATACCAGATCCAAAACTGATAAGGCTGTTACTCAACACTAAGAAAGAATTACTCAAACAACAATTGATGCAGCAAAGGAAGTTAGTCAGTTAAAGGTTGATCTGAAGGACTTTACAACCAAAGACATGGAGATCTATACAAATCTGCAATGGCATATAGATCAGAAAGTTTCCAGTTTAGAGAATCATCTTAATGAAGTGCAATCTTCTCAAACTGACATCCAGAAGCAACAAAAGTTGACCCATGAGTTGCTAGTAAAACTGGATGATGCCAAAAAAGGGGAAGATGCAGAAGCTGAAAAGAAAAGATCTGAATATGACCTGAAAATTGAGAAGCTGGAGAACAAGATTGCCAATCTTAAACCAAGTGAGCTACTTACCTTGTGATAAAAGAACTGGCAACATCTCAGTAATTTGAAAAGATCACTAAATCTGCTCAAGGAAGATTAACTCTTACAACAGAGTTATGGGACGAGTTCAGAAAAGATTACAACTATATCAAAGCAAAGTACAAAGACAAGAATTATGAAGAAGCTTTGAATTACTGTTTGTCCAACAAGTATCACAATCAGAAAGTGAAAGAATATAGGAAAGCTAGTGGAGTGAATCAGAGACTGCTTACTATCAAGGACAAGAAGAAGCAAATGGAAGCTGATATTGAAGAGTTTGAAAATTGTTATTTGGAGTACACTCATTTACCAAATCTCTATTTATGGAAAGAGTGGAAAGACTCAAACCAAGTGGACTACAAGAACCTATTCTTCAAGGAAGATGATGAAAAACGCAAAGAGTATTGTTTATTTAATGAAAAACACCTGCTGAAGGAAACAATCGAAGCACTTAGACAAGAGACTCAGAAGAAAGCTCAGAAGAATACTTAGAACGCTTTAACTAGTTTTTGTTTAGTCGAGTTTTGAATTTGTAAACATCTTGTAATCGACTAATGGATCAGCTTTTGTGATCGATTTAAGCTGTTTGAAAGTTTTAAGGATATATCTACTTTTATGTTCTGTTTTATCTTTAATCTTTTCTTTTAAGGAGGGTTTGGCATCATCAAAAGGGGGAAATTGTTAGAAATAAAAGTTATGTTTTTATGATAATTCATCTATTTATTTGGTTATTTGTTTATAACCCATTGATTGAGTCTTTGGAACTATTTGTTATAGTGAAAAGCTAAAAGATATCTAGAACTGAATGTATAGGATTTATTAGAGTCTGATTACACTGATAGGTTTAAATCAGACAAGCACTGTAATAGTTAGGATTCAAAACTAAAAATTGATCACCGACCTAAATCGAATTTGATTCTAATCAAAAGCAGTAAATCAATCAATAACTTAAGACCAAAAATGAAAAAGGTAAGTTCGCTGTGGGAATAGACTCAGTTGTCTTATCTATATAAAAGTTGAAGGCTGAGGGAACAAACTCAGTAATGAAGCCTGTGGGACACAGACTCAGTTATGAAGAATGAAGAACTGAGGGTTCAAACTCAGTTTATGAAGATTATAAGCCGGGACTGTAATGTTAGACTTCAGGTAAGTTTGTGATGGCCTAAACTGACTTTATAGATCTTGTATGCAGACCTAAGATACATAAGGACAGTGATATCTCAGTAGATATAATTTTATATGGTGTACTCTAATCAAGTAAATTATGATCAGATGAATCACAGAGTACTAAGTTTTGAAGAAGAGTAAAAACTCAGTTAATACTCTAAGACTGAACAACTCAGTTATACTGGCTAAAAACTGACATAACCCAAAAACTCAGTTTCAAGCTGAAGTTATCCAAGAACTGAAGAAAAATCGGAACGTTGGAAAAGAAACATTATCATTGGATGAAGGTCTGACATGTCAGGAAGGACAACTGACATATCTGACATATAGTCGTTGATAGTTACAAGGATTCAAATTCAAAGATTTGAACGTTGGACTACACACTATAAATAGAGGACTTAGCAACAAGGATCAAACACCAAATTTTTACAAGCTATTGAGCCTAAGTTATGTTCATTTGTGTATTTAAGAAAATCGCTATCACCTCAAGCTTACAAAGATAAATCAAAAAATCTTCAAGTGTCCAAGATGCAAAGACTTAATTAAGATATCAACACTTTGAAGAACCACAATCAAGAATCACTTACTTGATTCGAAGCCCAACTTTGATTTTCAATCAAAGTTTGAAACTAATGAAGCAATCCGGTCCAGATTTGCCAAGGACTGATTGTAGTCGAGGGTAGTCTGTGTTTGTGGTGGAGATAGAGAAGAGGCAATACAACCTCTAAGGACAAAGTGCAAGCAGTTGGAGAGCAACCATTCTACATTCTTAGTAGCTTAAATAGTGAAACTAGTGATTAGCCAAGGACTATCAGTTTAGGACTTTTGTAACCGATCTACCTCAAGAGTTCTAGTGGAATTTTCTTCCTACATCACAGGGGAAGAGAGGACTGACAAGATTACACCACCTGGAACCTCTATAATTTCTTTCCTTACATATTTATTTTATTTACGTATTTACATTCTAGTATTATAATTTTGTTTAAGCATCTATCTATCACACATTCAAACTGATTAAAATTCACATAGAACACAAACTGACAGAACTCAGTTTTTGCATTCAAGCATTTTCATAGATACAACAAGATCAAGTTAATAAAAAGGCTAAAACTTAATCCGCTGCCGGTTAACTCAGTATTGAGAAAAAGTCAGTTGACCCTTACTCAGCTTTGTTAGCTTAACTCCACACAAGCTTAAAACTGAATCTAGCTCTAGTTTAAGTCTTAGGTTTTTGGTGACAAGTTTATTCACCCTCCTCCTCAAAACTTGTGTCTAGCCTTTTCTCGTGACCAACAATTGGTATCAGAGCAGGCCTTCATACCTAAAGACATCAATCATTGAACAAGCTGTGACAAAAGTAACTGGCACTCAGTTATTTTCTCAGCATCAATTTGTTGCTCTCGAAGGTTTTCAAAGAAATTTTCAAACTTGCATCATGGACTCACAAAATCATTTTAGAAACTAACTTGATTGCTCATTTATGAGATTTGATGGATACAAAAACAAATTGCAGGCATTTATTGCTGATACTCAAGAAAACCTGTTTGAAGCTTTCACTGAAGATACAGCTGCTCAACCTAAAATCATAGACTCATTGGAGAAGACTGAATTACTACCATTAAGCTATGTTGTTGGTCCCAGAGAAACAAATAATTGTGTTGAACTCATACTGAAAGTGATGAAGAGATCATTGTGTTTGGAACTGATCTCACCGAAAAAATCTATGAATCCAGTAAAGGCAAATAAGCCCTAATTGAAGGATGTGAAGAAGTTAGAACAGAGAAAATGTTGACCAATTCTTATGAGATAAATGCTTCTACATCAAGCTGTTATGAAGCCATAAACAATCAAGAAAACTTAGAGTTCAATGAAACTCTTGACATACTCTTAAAAGAATTAGAGGAAATTCAAAAGAATTATGAGAATGCAAGAAAGAAAGAGATTCACTGAAAACTGAAGTTTCAAGATTGAAATCTGAAATCAACATCATCAAATATGATAGAAAAACTCAAGAAGTCAGTTCTGTTGATGACATAGCAGAAGTGAAAAATATCACTAAATCATCAGTTGTTCCAACCTCAATAGTTCAATTCAAACCAGGTAAGCCATATGATGATAGATTAGGCTTAGGATTTGAAAATCAACAACATTCTAAGGATGGACCTAGTTCAATTGCACCTAAGTTTGTGGATGAATAAAAGTCCAGAACTCAGAAACTGATGAAACTATTAAAAGTGATAAAAACTCAAAGCCAAAGCCTTTTCGTAACCAATTGGAAGATCAGTCAGGTGAACTTATCAAACTGGCAGATCCTACAAGAAAATTCAGCAAAATGCTAAGAATGGCAAAACTGACAATAAGTTAGTTAACAAACCAATCAGATCAAGTATACCAAGGAATGTTTATCATTCAGGGGATACTAAAGTCAGGAGGAAATGCAGACTCTTTCCTACTGATGAAGATTGAAATTTATCTACTCCTATTGCAAAATCAACTCAATTTCACAAAGCTCATTGGGAAAAGTCTCAATACATAATTGTCAATCCAAGACAGCAGAACTATGTGAAAACCGATAGATCCAGTAATAAGAATAGAAATAAGTTTGACAAGTCAAAAGATCAAGAGAGATATATGAAAGAAATGAACTCAATCCTTAAGATGTTCAAGGCTCTCAAAAAGGAGATTAATTTAATCGAAAAGAAACTATCTTCAAGAATTAATCCAAAAGAAAATCAAAGAGGACCCAAGAAGGTATGGGTACCAAAGAAAACTCAATTGGTTTTGTAGGAAAAATGATTTATCAAGAAACAGCTGAAAACTGACTCTGAAGCGGTAAAAGCAAAACTGAGAAAGACATGGAAGCAGTAAAACTGGAATTGATTTATTGGAAGCTGAAATCAGACTTTGAAGCATCAGAAAAAACTGGAAACTGATGAAGCTGACCAAGTTTTTGTTGACCCAGCCATAAGGACAGCTGAAGCTGAACTTTTTACAGCTGGAGATACTATGACATCTACGAATGACAGATAAAGCCTTCACCTATGACAATCATAACTGTCAATCCCCACTTTATGCCACATTTCCATATCTCAAGCAAAAGTGATGTGACTGATGATACGTCAACCCACATTTCTTTTGACTATAAATATCATTTTTTACATTCATCATTTATCTACTCTTACCAACCATAATAATCCAAAGTTTTTACTTGCTCCTTCTAACAAACTTCCTACATCATGGCAGATTACAAAATTGAACCAAGTTTGACCATCTCCATGAATCAATATCTTGATAAGTATGCTAAATCTGCTTTGGCTACTCAAATTGTTGAAAAGATCGAAGCATCAAAGGACTAGAGGCGATGATTCGATATCAACATGAATACGATCTACTTGGAAAGCATCAGTCAATTCTATGATAATGGAATTGTATCAAAGAAATGAGATGAAATAACCACAAAGGTACATGGAAAAAACGTTAAAATCACAGAAGAAACAATCCGAGAAATCTTTGGATTTGATCAATCCTCCTACCCCAGCTTTATCAAATTGGAGAAAGAAGATAAAGAAAAGATCAAGGAGTTCTTTGCCAAAACAAGACAAAAGATGAATCTAGTTGGAAGCACAAACCAATTCCAACTTTGAATTTGGTTATTTAAGACAAATGCTAGCCAAATGCATTATAGGAAATTGTTGGACTTATTTCTTAGTTTTGATGATGAGTGCCATACTATTGTTATAGTGCAAAGGCAAAAGATGTCTAGATCAAATGTATAGGTTTATTAGAGTTTGATTCATAAATAGGTTTGATCAAACAAGCCTTTGTAAAAGGCTGGTTTGATTGATATCGATGGTGGTCTAGGTCGATAGGGTAGATAGGTCGGTAGACTAGTGTTGAACTCCGCCAAGACCGAAGGCGAAGAAGTGAGGGTTCAAACTCGATGAAATGAAGGCTAAGGGATCAAACTTAGTATTTAAAGTCAAGGATATGGAATCAGAATTTAGGCAAGTCGGTGATGACCTAAACTGATTGCATATACCTTGTGTAGAAGGTCTAAGTTCCATAAGTTGGATGATGTTTGGAACTTAGTTATTTTTAAAATGATGTAATCTAACTTCACAAATAAAATTTAGATAAAAGTAATCAGCTGCATTATATTTTATACACAGAAATGTCATGATCAGCAGACTGATTGAAACTTCAGCAGACTGATGAACCTGCTGATATATACCTCGATTAATTCAAGATTATTTTTGGAAGATTACATGGATAAGGACAGCCAACTACTTCTGACTTATCAAGAAAATCAAAGGTTGAGATTAAAAAGACGTTGGGATGATTCACATTTTTATCCATTGGATACAAGTCAAAGGGTGGGAATTTGCTTTGTCAAAAGGAATTACGAGCAGTGTCGATCCTATGAATAGTGATGAGAATGCAAATCGATGGGACAAAAACAAGAACAGTTACATTTGAAATTCAAATACAAGTCACATGCATTCTTGCCTATAAATAGAAGACTTTCAACTCGGAAAAAGATGATGAATTTTGGATAAACTTTAAGTGATAATCTTGGTGAAAGACACTGCTTGAACTTCTTGAGCATAAGGTTCTTGATCTAGTAAATTTCTTCAAGTGTATTCGTATTCAATTTGCATCAAGATTACACACTTGAGAGATCGCAAGCTCTTGATTACATCATCCTAATCAAGCTCTTTGCAATGAATCATTTAATTGATTCAATCTTTATTTTATAAAGAACTCTTGAAGACAGTGAAGCATCCGTTGGGTGTGAAAGATCGTTGTTTGTGGTGGAGTGGTGAAGAGGCAATCCTACCCTTCAAGGACCAAGTGGAAGACTCGGGAGCGACAATCCTACCTGTTCCCGAGGCCAGTTTGTGAAGCCATAGTTATTGGTGAAGGACAAACAACTTAGGAATCTTTGTAAAAGCTATATCAAAGATCTCTAGTGAATTTCCTCCAACATCACGAGGAGAAGAGTGGGTGACAGGATTACGCCACCTGGAACCACTATAAAATCGGCTATTTACTTTCTCTGCATTTACTTTCTGCACTTAGTTTATCTTATACATCACCCTCGAATCTAGCAAATCGAAATCACACACTTGCACTCATGAGTATCTAATACTTAGTATCACTTTTAACAACAAGTATAAAGGCTTAATTTTGATATAATTCCATTGCACAAATTCAAACAAACTCAACTCGATGAGACTCATTTGTTTATCGTTGAGACTTATCTTGAAGTCTCAAAGCAGACTCTGAAGTATCGCAGATCTTTGAAATTGCAGAATTTGTTAACTCCAAAGTTTTAAGTGTTAAGTTTATTCACTATTAGATGTATATACTGTCATTGTAGATATTCTACTAGTTGTATCTTTGTATTTATGGTTAGCATTATTTTAGGCTTAATTATAGCTTTCTCTTATTCTGTAATTAGCTCTATATATACTGTAATACTACACAAGTGTACATTATCAATAAAATCATAATTTCTAAATTACTCTGTTATGGTATCAGAGCTTTCACGATTCCAATACGTGAAATAAAATTTTTTTTTTTTTTTTTTCCGAAAATCAGCCTCTTCAGAATAATTTTTTTTTTTAGGTTTCATCTCCAAATAGTGCGCCGTCGTCTCCTTCCTCAAGCTCTTAACAATGGCTGCCACCACCGCTCTCGTCACCTTCAATACTGCTGCTCAAGCCTCTATTAAGCTTGATTCTACCAATTACTATGCCTGGTTTATGCAAATCGAATCTCTCCTTGTCGGTAACGGACTTTTTGGTTACGTTGATGGTACCAAAGAGGTCCCTCCGGCCACCATCACCGCTGCAAATGGACAACCTGGTCCCAATCCGGAATTTACTCTGCACACTCGTCAAGATAATCTGATTCGCAATCTCCTCATCTCGTCTCTTGCGCCGGAAACCGTCACCCATCTCTATGGCACCAAGACCTCGGCCCAGGCTTGGAAAAAGATTACTGCTGTGTTTGCTACACCATCCAAATCCAGAATCCGCAATCTAAAGGCCTCCATGGCCGATTATACTCGTGGCAATGACTCCGTCCACCATTTTCTCTACGCCATGAAAAATAAACGGGATGAACTCGCTTTGCTCGGCTCACCCATGGATCATGATGATTTCGTCCACCTTGTCCTCACCAACATCGGCCCTGATTACTCCGACATAGCACGCGCCATTGCTGTCCGTGAAACAGATGTTACGTTTGAGGAACTTCACGAGAAGCTCCTCACTTTTCGCCCACCGGTTGTCACCGCCGCCTACGCTCGTCCGGCGGTGCCCATGCTGCATACCGGCCGCCTCAGCACCCTTCCCGGTCTACAGCTCCACCAAATCAGCCTTGGCGCAGTGGCTCTCAGCCACAACAGCACGGTGGCTTTCATGGAAATTATGGTGCAGGGTCCTACTCTCGTGGTCAACAACGGTCCCCTTCACGTGGTCAAACAGGTCCTTTTGGGGCAATTAATTCAGCCCCCCCTTCCGGTACAGGTAATACAAATCGTCGTCCTTTTTTGGGTAAATGTCAAGTTTGTTTCGTTCAGGGCCATTATGCGCAAAACTGCCCCACTTTTGGTAGTCAACTTAGCCATATTTTTAGTCAACGCCCACCACGGCCTCAGGCCAATGTTGCTGCACCGACACTTGACTCAGCTCAGTTTGACACCTCTGCACCGAACTGGCTTCTAGATAGTGGTGCCTCGCATCATGTTACTACAGACTTGCAGAATTTGTCCCTCCATGCGCCCTACACTGGCACTGATGATCTTCTGGTTGGTGATGGTAAGGGTTTGTCTATTACTCATACTGGCAATTCTTCAATTCCCCTTAACACCGTTAAATCTATTCCTTTACGTAATGTCTCTGTGTCCCCAAAGATGTCCCGAAATTTAATTTCCATCTCTCAATTATGCAAAGCTAATAATTTATCCGTCGAGTTCTTACCCTCTCGAATTTGTTGTGAAGGACATTCAGACGACTCAACCCTATCCTCCATGGTCGATTAGAAGCGGTGCAGATGAGTGGCCCCGATCCTCCTCTTGTCGCTTTGCTTGAATAAAGCCTCCTCTCGGGATTGGCATCATCGGTTGGGTCATCCGGCTCACCTATTTTATCGTCTGTGTTAAAGTCCTCTCGATTTGCACTCTAGTAATAAGTGGTTTACGATTGTCTTGCTTGTCTAGAAAGTAAAAGTCATAAAGCGCCATTTGGCACCTCTACTTTACATTCATCTCGTCCTCTCGAGATCATTTTTAGTGATGTGTGGACATCACTAGTTGTTTCCGTTGGTGACTTCAAATATTTTGTAATTTTTGTTGATCATTTTACGCGTTATATTTGGTTTTATCCCCTAGCTCGAAAATCTGATGTTCACTCTACCTTTATTCGCTTTCGTGCCCTTGTTGAGAAATTTTTTGAACAATCTATTAAACTAATCTACTCTGATAATGGTGGTGAATTTATATCTCTTCGTGAGTATTTTGCAACCAACGGTATTTCCTTCTTTACCACGCCACCTTATACTCCCGAACATAATGGTATTTCTGAACGTCGCAATATGCACATTGTCGAAACTGGCCTCGCCCTATTAAATCATGCTTCCGTTCCCACCACATATTGGCCTTATGCCTTTGCCACCGCCGTGTACCTCATAAATCGTCTGCCCACACCCACTCTCCACATGCACACGCCCTACGAGTCTCTCTTTAACACGCCCCCTAACTATCATAAGCTCCGCATATTTGGCTGTCTCTGCTACCCTTGGTTACGTCCTTACACCAATCACAAACTTCAACCTCGTTCTCGCCCTTGTATCTTCCTTGGCTACGTTCTCAATCAGCATGCGTATTATTGCTATGATATTGCAGACTCTCGCATGTATATCTCTCGTCACGTCAAGTTCGTTGAATCTGTGTTCCCCTTTTCAAACCCCACACCCTCGGCTCCCCCTCCCTTCGGATTGGGTACCCCCCTCTCCTCCTATTACTCTTCCTCCACCCCCTCCACCACCTACTCCACCTCCTTCTCCTCCTCCTCCACCACCTACTCCACCTCCTCCTCCTCCCACTACCCCACCGACTCCTCCACCATCACCTCCTCCACCACCACCCCCTCCACCCCCCTCCACTTCCACTCATCCCATGCATACTCGAGCTCGCAATAACATTCACCGCCCCATCCAAAAGCTCAATCTTCACACTCATCTTCCCACCTCTCTCGACACTGAACCTACCAATATCACCCAAGCCCTGAAAAACCCGAATTGGAGAACTGCCATGCAGGAGGAATATGACGCTCTCATTCGTAATGAGACGTGGTCCCTCGTTCCTGCTCGTCCTAATCAGAATATTATCAGTTCTAAGTGGATTTTTCGTCTCAAACGTCACCCGGATGGCACCATTGATCGTCACAAGGCTCGCCTTGTGGCCAAGGGGTTCACTCAGCGCCCCGGAATTGATTATTATGAGACGTTTAGCCCAGTGTTTAAACCTACTACGGTACGTGTTGTTCTCAGTCTGGCTCTTACGCAGGGGTGGTCTCTACGCCAGCTTGACATCAACAATGCATTCTTACAGGGTCACTTATCTGAGGATGTGTATTTAGCTCAACCACCGGGATTTATCAAAGACTGAGCATCCCGATCATGTGTGTAAGTTACGTAAGGCTATTTATGGGCTGAAACAGGCTCCTCGGGCTTGGTATGAGGAGCTCAAGGGGTTTCTACTTACGAGTAACTTTCGGAATGCCACTGCTGATTCTTCATTATTCATCTACACTGCTGGTACTACCATTATTTATCTTTTAGTGTATGTGGACGATATCATTATTACAGGGAATGATGACAAGGCCCTTGAGACATTTATATCTTTACTAGGACGTCGGTTTGCACTCAAGGATCTTGGTTCTCTGTCTTACTTTCTGGGTATTGAGATACTGCGCAATGATCACGGGTGTATTTTATCTCAGCAGCGCTATGCCACTGAGCTTCTTGCTCGTTTTCACATGGATCAGGCCAATCCGGTCACTACCCCACTGCCACCTGATTTATCTGGCCTTACTGCTCAGTCTGGTTCTCCTCTTGATGATGCTTCTGAGTATCGTATGGTTATCGGCGACTTGCGTGATATTCGTTTACTCGTCCGGATCTCGCCTTCTCGGTGAATAAAGCGTCTCGATTCATGCATGCTCCTACCGATATACATTGGAACTATGCCAAGCGTTTACCGTTACTTGGCCGGGACAGTTGACTTGGGACTGCAGCTTTACCGGGATTCCCCTCTTGTTCTTCATGCTTTTTCTGATGCTGATTGGGGTGGTTCTCCCGATGATTATGCCTCTACTGGAGCTTATGTTGTCTACCTTGGCAGAAATGCCATATCTTGGAGCTCCAAGAAGCAGTCTACTATCGCTCGATCTTCCACTGAGGCTGAGTATCGGTCTGTTGCCACTACTACCGCGGAGCTCATGTGGGTCACATTCTTGTTACGTGATCTTGGTTTCTCCCGCCCGCCGGGCTCCGGTTGTTCATCTTGTGACAATTTGGGCACTACGTGATTCTGTCACAACCACTGTGTTTCATGGGACGGATGAAACATGTTGCGATTGACTACCACTTCATTCGTGATCAAGTGCAAAGGGGTTCGCTTAGGGTTGCCCATGTTAGTGCTCGTGATCAACTTGCTGATTGCCTCACCAAGTCTCTTCCTCGCTTGGCTTTTGTTCAACAGCGTAGCAAGTTAGGTCTCGTCCCTCGTCCACCTTGAGGGGTGGTATTAGATGTATATACTGTCATTGTAGATATTCTACTAGTTGTATCTTTGTATTTATGGTTAGCATTATTTTAGGCTTAATTATAGCTTTCTCTTATTCTGTAATTAGCTCTATATATACTGTAATACTACACAAGTGTACATTATCAATAAAATCATAATTTCTAAATTACTCTGTTATTCACCCCCCTCCCCCTCTAAACTTAACCAAAGCCTTTTCAAGGGACCAACGATTGGTATCGGAGCAGTGCTTCTGTTCTGAAGTAATCCTACTTGTTGTGCTTGTGAAAATTCTTTAAAACTTTCTTTCAAGTTACTGATCTTCAAAGACTTGCATCATGGATAATACTCAGTATGCTAGAACTCTGTTGATGTGTTCTCTTGATAGATTTGATGTGTATAAACGTCGAATGCAGGCATACCTTGCTGCTACTCATGATGAGATGATGGATGTACTAACTGATGGACCACTGGAGATTACTAAGGCAGTAACAGTGGGTGATACAACTGAGTACATCCCTAAACCAAAAAGAGAATGGAATGCAGAGGATAGAAAAAGAGCAAACCTCAACAACATTGCTATAGACATCATTTACAGAACCTTGGATAGCAATATGTACATGAAGGTTAAAGATTGCAAGACTGCAAAGGAACTTTGGGACAAGATTCACTTGATCTGTGAAGGCACTGATGCAATAAAGAAGAACAAAATCGTGTGGCGTAAAGAGGTTCCAAAAATTCAAAATGCTACCAAATGAAACCATTGAGCAAATGGAGTCTAGATTCAATGCAATCTTGGATGAACTTACCTGCTTGAATGTAAGTTATTCAAAAGAGGAAATAAACACAAAAATCTTGGAAGCTCTACACCGCAAAGGATGTTTGGAAAATGAAGGTGGATTGCAATTGAAGAAATGAGGAAGTTGCATGAAGAAGACACCTTCAAGTTGTTTTCGAGATCTAAAGGCTTATGAATTCAGCAAAAGCTTGTGCTCGAGATCGAAAGGAAGAGCCAAAGACCCACTGCATTGGCTGCTTCACATCATGAAGAAACATCGGGAGGACAGGATGATATCTTTGGATGAGATGCAAGAGCGATTGCCCTACCGAGCAAGAAAATCAGGATGATGAAGACCTGGAAAGGCCACCTCAAGAAATTTTACAAAGAGGCCTCTTTGAAAGAAGGAAAGAAGAACCAAAGAAAGACAATGACTATCTCAGTGCTTTCATTGCAAGAAACCAGGGCACTTCAAAACTGACCGTATCCGAGTTAAAACAAGGCAAGGAACACGATTATCTTTGTTTCAACTGCAAGAAGCTGGACATTTTAGACTGATTGTCAGACTTCATCAAGACCAAGAGTCAACAAAGAAGACATGGCAAGAAGGCTATGGTTGCTGAAGATGAATCAGGGTATGAAGTGGAATCTGAAAAGGGAAATGAATCAGATGACACTGCACTAGTTGCTGATATGGAGGATTATGCTTTGATGGCCAATATGGATGGCGAGGAGGTATACAACATTTGTATCCATCAATACTCCCGCTTTGGAAGTGATTGTGAATCAACATGTGGTTCAAATCCTAGAAATTCTGACAACAATGAGACTTTGGATGCCATCCTTAATCAACTGAGGATAATACAATCTGGTTATGAGGTTGTGAAGGCTGAAAAAGAAGCTCTTGAATTGGAAGTTGGAAGATTGAAAGCTGAATTGAGGGTTCTCAAAGGTAAAGAAAAAGATGTTGGACAGATTCAGGATAAGTCTGCTGAACATCCAGCAGCCTCTGAATCTGCTGAACCATCTTGTTCCACTACTGCATACAAATCAGGAAAGCCTTATGGGGATAGAACAGGGCTTGGATTTGGAACTCAGCAATCTAACAAGAGTGGATCCAGTAAGGTTACTGAACCTAGTTCCAGATTTGGTCCTAAGTTTGTACCTGCACTAGATCCAACTCCCAGTAAGGTTGCTGAGGCAGTCAAACCCAATGAGAATGCTTCAAAGAAGCAAAATCAGAAGTCAAAGAAGTCAATGACTCTAATAAAAAAGAGTAAATCTAAAAGTAGGATCTTGCTTGTGACTTCTAAGCCTGCTGATAGCAGACCTGCTACCAAGTCTACTGGACCACAGAAGAGTAAGAAACAGAAACATTCCAAGGATAAGAATCCTAAACCCAAAAATGTTTATCATTCAAGGGATACTTATCTCAGGGGGAAAGGTAGACTGTTCTCTCATCGATGATGATTGGAATATTCCTGCATCTAATGCTAGAAACAGTAAGTATAACCATGCTGCTAGGGTAAAACCTAGACAATGGGATCAGCAGAGAAATTACACAAGATCTCAGCAGACTCCATATTACAGGGCTGTTCCTAACAGACATCAAACAAATGGTTATACTAATGCTTTTAACATCAAGAATCACTTCAAACAGCATTACAAACCAAAAGGCCAGAAAACATATATGATTCCTACACAACCTACTGTTAGAACTTATGGATGTGTGGAATACAAGTATGAACCAAAGTATGACACATTTAGGAGAAGACCTTATGGAGACATGCCAAGGGTCATGCTTACCACTGACCATTATGGACCCAAACAGGTTTGGGTACCTAAAATGCATTAACTTTGTTTTGTAGGGTGTCCGGTACTTTGTGGTGGATGTTCCAGGACACATGACAAAGAATAAGCACTGCCTAACAAACTTTGTGGCAAAAGATGGTCCAAGGGTGAATTTTGGCAACAAGAATACACTGGATATAAAAGAGGATATGGCACACTTATCAGAAATGGACTTACAATCAAGGATGTTGCATATGTGGAGGGACTGGAATACAACTTGCTGAGCACTGGACAATTCTGTGACAAGGGTTACAAGGTCACTTTTGATAAAAACAACTGTATTGTCATTAGTGAAAGAGGTGATCGGGTTGTACTTACTTTGGTAGAAGACAACGAACATGTATGTTGTGGATTGGTCTCATCTAGCGGTTCAGAAACCTCACACGATAGTGCATACCAAATCAGAACTCAATTGGTTATGGCACAAGAAGTTAAATCACTTAAACTTTGATGACATCAATCAGTTGGTGAAGAAGAAACTGGTGATTGGTTTACCTGAGATCACATTCAAGAAGGAAGCTATATGTGATGCTTGTCAGCAAGGTAAACAGATAAAGTCAAGTTTCAAATCAAAGACTAAACAATCAACTAATAGAGTGTTGGAGCTGATGCATATGGATCTTTTTGGACCAATAACTCCAACAAGTGTAACAGGAAAGAAGTACACCTTAGTGGTTGTGGATGATTTTTCTAGATACACTTGGGTGATATTTATGAACAAGAAAAGTGAAACACTTCAAAGCATGCCTAATCTTTTGAAGAGATTACAAAATGAGAAAAGTTTAATGTTAATAAAGATAAGATCGGATCGAGTAATCGAATTTCTCAACAAAGTTATAAGAGAATATTGTGAATGTAATGGTGTACTACATCAACTTGTCATTCTTTGGTACACCTCAACCAAAATGGGGGTTGAAAGAAGAAACAGAACTTTAAAGGAAGCGGGAAGAACAATGATTTGTGAAGCATTGCTACTGAAAGATATTGGGTGAAGCAAGAAATACAAAGATGCTACACACAAAACAGAACATCGAAGAAACAAGAAGTGCTTGAAGACACCTTATGAGGTTTGGAATGGAAGAAAACCTAACATATCCTATTTCCATCCATTTGGAAGCAAATGTTTTATTCTAAATCATAAGGTACATTTGAAAACATTCCAACCAAAATCGATGAAGGAATTTTCTTGGGATATTCTTGATCACAGAGCATTCTGAGTAATCGAACAAGAGGTCATCAAACATGAAGAAACAATCCATGTTGTGTTTGATGAACCTAAATTTACTGGTATGGAAGATGAAGATTGTGGACCTGCTGAGAATCAACAAGTCACTGATCCAGATTGTGTTGAAGTCTTGGAAAGATTCAATGACTTGAAAGTTTCTGATACTGCCCCTGCTGAGCACCCTGCTGATAATGTTACTGATGCAACAACTGAAGCAGTTCAAGGATCTCTTGACCCTCGTAAGAAGAAGCTACAAAGAGACCCATGAAGATGATGTTCCTGAAAATCAAAATAACCAAAATCCACAATGGTTAAGGAATCACCCTGCTGAACAAGTTATTGGCAATGTACAGCAAGGTGTGAGGACTAGAAGACAACTGGAAGCTATGTTTACTTCTTTTCTATCTCAAATGGAACCAAAAGTTGTTGAAGAAGCTATTTCAGATCCAGACTGGATAATAGCTATGCAAGAGGAATTGAATGAATTTGAAAGAAATCAAGTTTGGACACTAGTTGAAAGGCCAAGTTATGCAAATATCATTGGTACTAAGTGGGTATACGGAAATAAACTTGATGAATCTGGTACCATTGTAAGGAATAAGGCCAGACTAGTTGCAAAAGGCTATTCTCAGCGTATGAATAGATTTTGATGAAACTTATGCACCTGTTGCAAGATTGGAAGCTATCAGATTATTCTTGGCACATACTGCATATAATAACTTCAAAGTATATCAAATGGATGTCAAGAGTGCATTTTTGAATGGCATTCTAGAGGAGGAAGTTTATGTTCAGCAACCTCCTGGATTTGAAGTTAAAGATCAAGAAGATAAAGTGTATAGACTCAACAAAGCATTTTATGGATTGAAACAAGCACCAAGAGCATGGTATGAGACTCTATCTCAATTCTTGGAGGACAATGGTTTTACAAAAGGCACCATTGACAAGACACTTTTCAGAATCAGTGAAGGGGACAACACCCTGTTGGTATAAATTTATGTTGATGACATAATTTTCGGTTCTGAAAATGATTTACTTTGTGAAAAGTTTGCAAATCTAATGAAGAGTAAATTCCAAATGAGTATGATGGGAGAAATGAACTACTTTTTGGGATTGCAAGTTAAACAGATGAAAGATGGAATCTTCATTCATCAAACCAAGTATACCAAGGAGTTACTGAAGAAGTTTGGTATGGAAAACAGCACTAAGAATTCAACTCCTATGAGTACAAACATCGATTGGATGAAGATAAAGAAGGCAAAGATGTTGATCGGACCTTATCTGAATGATGATAGGCGATCTCATTGACCTAATCGCCACAGACTGATATATCATTTGATGTAGGTGTTTGTGCAAGATTTCAATCTAAACCTAAAGAAAGTCATTTAAGTGCAATAAAAGAGTTCTCAAGTATCTAAAAGAGACTTTGGGAGTAGGGATATGGTATTCCAAGGAAGGAAGCTTCAAAGTGATATCCTACTCAGATTCTGATTATGTTGGTTGCAAGATTGATAGAAAAAGCACCTCAGGAACCTGTCAGTTAATGGGAAATAGACTGGTTTCCTGGTTTAGCAAGAAACAAAATTCTATATCAACTTCCACTCATCGAAGTCGAATACATTGTCGCTAGAAGTTCTCGTGGCACAAGTACTATGGCTTAGACAACAATTAAGGGACTATGGAATTGAAGAAAAGGAAATTCCAATTATGTGTGATAACACAAGTGCAATTGCAATCACAGAAAAACTCGCTCGCACTCAAGAACCAAGCACATTGATGTGAGACATCACTTTATAAGAGATCATGTTGAAAAGAAAGATGTGGTGGTTCTATACATCCCATCAAGATCAACTTGCCGATATCTTCACTAAACCACTTGACATGTTGAAAGATTTGCTAAACTAAGGATTGAACTTGGAATTATTAAAGTTGATCGATATTCAAAGAAAAAATCGAATTCACCAAGGGATTAGTCTTTGCTATGTTGGGTGAGCTCACTTAGTGATTAGTCATTGGTATCAACAATTCCATGTACTTATGTTTGGACAATTGAGCAAATGAGGTTGCCAAGGGATTGGTCTTTGTCATTTTGGGTGAGCTCACTTGATGATCGGTCATTGGTATTAAACTTCATCTTGTATTATCAATTGACAAAAAAAGAAGAAAACATGGATCGCCAGAGTACATATGTCAGAGCAGTCAAAGCCTTTTATCGCCAGATCATCGAGCCCACCTCGCCGAGGATCACCTGCTTTGGATGGAACGTTACTCACCAAAGTTATTAAAGTCAAAAAGCATATTGGCGGGATATTTATTCTATCCTTTATTACCATAGTTAAACCATCCAACGGTTACAAAGCGTTATGGAGGTGTAATGGGCCACGTGTCAAGACAGGTTATTCGCTTTAATCGTGGTTACCTCAATATACGTGCAATGACAGTTTCAACTACACACGGTCTATATAATCGATCGTTATACAAATGGATTCTCTACTTGCAATTTCGCTTTATCTCTCGCAAATCCTACATTGTGTGAACACAGATTTAAGAGCAATTCTTCTTCATCTTTTTCTTATTTCAATGGCGGAAAGGATAGAAGTTCAAATTGAATCAAGCCAAAGTGTTAGAGGCTATGTTGTTGATGCAAACCAAACAGAGTTGGCTATTAATATAGGTCGAAGAATAAGGAGGTTTGCAGGCTTGGAGAACAAACTCAATATCAGATGAGAAACAATCTCATACACCAATGTTATTGATTTCTGGAAGAATATGGTTGTGGAAGAAGGTACTGAAGCATTCAAGACAACAAGTGAATGCCGAGGAGCTTGTATTTTTCTAGTCTACTGAGGGAAGTGTTTGGGTTTGAAGAAGTGGTGGATGGCTCAGGTCAATCCTCAAGCAATGGGATTGGACAAAATGGCATTTGTTGATCGATTAAAACAAGTGCAGATACCAAATCCATTACCAGTGCATCAACGCGCAAACATATTGGATATGAGTACGATCCATCGAGCAAGCTCATTGCAAAGAACATACTTGGACTAGTTGGCAAGATGGACACCTTATCGGGACTCCAAGATAGAGCCGATGATCATCATCGCAGGAGCTTGAAGTTTGATTGGGCTGGTTATTTCATTCACTATATGAAGAAAGTAGCCAAGGAGGAGAAAGTAGGGAAAAGGAAATCAAAGGCCTTACCCATAGGATTGATGATTGAGACCTCTTTGAATCACTTGAATGTTCCTCGACCTTGAATCTTCTCGAGATAAATCGAGTCAGATACAAGAAGGAAATTGATCATGCCATTCCTGGTCTAGATGATGATGAAGAGGTTCTTTGGAGAAGTCGCTGGTGATGATAATGATGGAGATGATGGTGATCTTTGGTGGTGAGCAGTGTCCAAAGAAACTAAGAAGATATCTATCAAACCTCGCTTTGCACTCCAAGAAAGCTATTGAGAAAAGAAAGGCTGGAGCTACAAAGAAAATAATCGAGGTATTAAAGCCTTCAAAGAAGACAAGGAAACAAACAAAGACAGATCATTGAGTCTGAGAGGTCAAGTGGAGGTTATGACCTCGCCAGTAGTCGCAAGAAGAACTGTTGTTGAAATTTTAAGGGAACAATAGAAGGAAGCTAGTAGAAAGAGAAAATCTACTGGAAAAGATGATGATGAACCTCTCTCCAAAAGAATGAATGAGATTGCCAAAAAGAAAAAGCATGGCAAAGGAAAAGAATTAAAAATTTGGAGGCACAGAGAGCCCAAGAAGAGGCATCAGTAGAAGAGGAAGAAGAATTTGTTGAGGTGAGCCCTTAACTATCATTCCGCTGTGGTGGTTATTGACCGACTCTCACCAAGAGGTTGTCAAGTCACGATGCTAGACAAAGTTGTTTTTGAGCAACTGTTGAAGATATACAGCAGATCATCGACTCAGCCTCTTTGTAGTATCAACCGAGGAACCACAAAGAAACCACTCGAACTCGAACTCGCTGTGGTAGTTGAAGAGGTAATTGAAGACTTGGTTGAAGACCCTGCAAGTGTGGCAAGAACTCAGGGGGAAGAGAGCGTCTGCTGCTGACGACCTCGCCGATGAGCATGTAAGTCGTGGGAACCAAGTGTGATGCATGATGGAAGTAGTAGGTACAAATGTACAATCTCAAAGAACCTCAATGACTTTCAAACATCTATTGAAGAAACCATGAGCTTACTTGTTGGAGCTTTTGGAGGACAACAAGCTGTTGAACCGGCCATTAGGAAGCCATCTATGCCATATGAGAAGGCATCTAAAAAGGGAAAAGTAGATCCCAACTTCAAAAAGGTGCAAAACTACTTTCAGTGGAAGTTTGGATTCTACAAGAAACAGAAACCAGCTGCTGATCCAATGAGTGGATTTGAAGAATGGGCTTTTGAGCAGCTAGGTGTGGACAGCCTGTTGGATTTGATAGACACTAGCATGTTGCAATCCAGGCTGATGGATCTTTTGGATGAAGGAAAGAAAAGTGGAGCTATTATGTTCAGAGATCCAAAGTTCACACCAGATAGTGATTCATCAGATTCTGATGATGATACCCCTATGTTTCCTGGGGAGACCAGTGGAGTGGCTAGAGAGACATCAACTGAAGCCACTGGTCAAGAAGCTGCTGAGACTGGTAAGTCTGCTGAGGGCCAGCAGACTGGAGAGATGGATGAGGATCTACAGGATCTCACCATGGATGATCTGGAGGCACTGATCAATGAAGGCATTACTCTGAGTACTGGTAGGCTAGCTGATGAATCTTCTACATTCAATGTTATAGAGCCTACTGCACAAACTGAAGCTGAACAGAGTGAGGATTTGGATGGAGAGAAGGTTATTGATCTCATTGAACCTAGTGTCAGTTCAGAGGAATCCATTGAGTATCAGGATGGATTTGACTTTGAGGGCACTCTTACTCAATCTGCCATCATCCTGCACAATATTGGTCATGCGAATGATTCCAAGTGGATAATAAGGTCGTTTTCAATCCACAATGAATTGAAGAGGAGGTACAGTTCTTTGGGGTACAACAAAGACTGGACAAAGGTTGGAACAGGAGGTACAGGCTGCTGAGTCTCAAACAGCACCTGGACAAAGGTTGGAACCTGATTTGGGTTTGGAGGAAACCCTTGTTGTTGATGAGGCTGCTGTAGTGGAGCCTACTGGAGGGAAGACCACTGAAGGAAAAGTTGGTCAGCAGACTGCTGTTAATGAGGATGAGCAGCTGCTTGACTTTGACTTCAGTGATGAGGAGTTTCAGATGCCTGAAGAAGAAGATATTGATGTTAATCCCCCTCAGGCATTTGTACCTGTTTTTGAGGAACCTGTCATTGATCCTATCCTGGAGGAATATGAAGGACCTAACCCTGCTGGACTGGATAGGAGTTGGGCAATGGTGATAAGCAATCAGAGGCCACAATACAATGTTGAGGAGCTCTTGATGAAGCCACCGGTGGAAGGATGACCAGTGAAGTGCCGGTTGAAGTGTTAAATGAGTTAAGGACTGTAAGGCATGATATGCAACAGTTAAGGACACAACTGGATAGAAAAGAAGAAAGATTTGAAGAACTGATGAAGATGGTAAATGAAAACAGACAATCAACTGCCACAGTTGCTTCAAACTTCACATCTACTCAAAATGCTGTGAATGATCTGATACTAGATGTGAGGGGCATCAAGGTTGGAAATATCGCAAAGATAAATTTTCGAAAGATCAACTTATTTCCATCCATCGAAACTTGACAACCATGCCGCAACACCGAACCTATTGAGCTGGCCGCCGCACAACAACTCGCTATGCCTCGATCCCAAATCGACCGAAAGGATCAACAGATCGGAGGAGACCTTGCAATCAAGGATAACTTCACTTGATACAAGAAGCTGGAGCTATGGAAGGTCAATCGCATAGAGTGGTTATCTCACAGAGAGTATTCATGGCCTTATCTCCCGCTTTGTTGATGATGTCACAAGTGGGGAAGAGGGCCAATCACCGCAAAGAAAGGAGGCTGCAAGACTCTTTGCACGTAAGAGATGGACTGATGAAACCAATGCTTTCAGCAACTCCGCACTGGTAGGGTTCAACTTAACGATGATCTTCTGAGACAATACAAGAAAGAATACTATAATAGAAGAAGACCTTATCATGACATGGGTTTTCATGAAGGCCTAAACTCTTTCTTGGGATTGAAATTTTGGGAAGCAAGAGTCAGAGCCTTAAGGGCAAGCAACAGAGGTGGTAGAGGTGGAAGAAGTGGCAGAGGTGATAGGACCTTACCTATCACAAAAGCAAAGGACTCACTTGATGAATTCAAGGAACTGTACATGAAGTTTGGATTCAGAGTGAATGACATCAATCTTATCCTGCCTGAAGCATGGAACTGGTGGAAGCAAGTCAATCCCTACATTGATTTTACACTGATTGAAAATGAATGGATGAGGGACATGATAGAACAAATCGAGCCTATCAAGAACAAGTCGAGAAGGCTAGACAAGAAAGAGAGAAGAGACTATAGATCAAAGATACTTATCATTCTTTATCTTTGCAGTATCTAGTTTGTAATAGCCTTGTTCAAATGATTTTAATGAAAGATGAATACTTGTTCTATTCTTGTGTTTTATCTTTTTGCTTTGCTGATTAGGTGAGGGTAGTGGCATCATCACCAAAAAGGGGGAAATTGTTGGACTTATTTCTTAGTTTTGATGATGAGTGTCATACTAGCCGTTTATAGTGCAAAGGCAAAAAGATGTATAGATCAAATGTATAGGTTTATTAGAGTTTGATTCATAAATAGGTTTGATCAAACAAGCATCAGAAAGGGTCTGGCGATTGATATCGCAGATCGGGTCAGGTCAAGAGGGTAGATAGGTCAAGAGACTAGTGTTGAACCTTTGCCAAGACCCAAGGCCGAGGTTCAAACTCGTGAAATGAAGGCTAAGGGATCAAACTTAGTATTTAAAGTCAAGGATATGGAATCGTAATTTAGGCAAGTCTGTGATGACCTAAAGCGATTGCATATACCTTGTGTAGTAAGGTCTAAGTTCCATAAGTTGGATGATGTTTGGAACTTAGTTATTTTTAAAATGATGTAATCTAACTTCACAAATAAAAGTTAGATAAAAGTAATCAATTGCATTATATTTTATACACAAAATGTCATGATCAGCAGATCGATGAACTCATTGATATATACCTCGATTAATTCAAGATTATTTTTGGAAGATTACATGGATAAGGATGACCAACTACCTCGACTTATCAAGAAAATCAAAGGTTGAGATTAAAAGACGTTGGGATGATTCACATTTTTATCCATTGGATACAAGTCAGGGTGGATGATCAGATTGTCAAAAAGGAATTTTCGACAAAGGTCACCCTATGAATAGTGACAAAATGCAAATCAGATGGGACAAAAACAAGGAACGGTTACATTTGAAATTCAAATACAAGTCACATGCATTCTTGCCTATAAATAGAAGACTTTCAACTCAGAAAAAGATGATGAATTTTGGATAAACTTTAAGTGATAATACTGAGCTGAAAGACACCCTGCTGAACTTGCTGAGCATAAGGTTGCTGATCTAGTAAATTTCTTCAAGTGTATTTTGTATTCAAGCTGCATCAAGATTACACACTTGGAGACTCGCAAGTCGCCGATTACATCATCCTAATCAAGCCGCAGAATCGAATCATTTATTTGATTCAATCTTTATTTTATAAAGAACTCTTGCCAAGACAGTGAAGCATCCGTTGGGTGTGAAAGATCGTTGTTTGTGGTGGAGTGGTGAAGAGGCAATCCTACCTTCAAGGACCAGTGGAAGACTCGGGAGCAACAATCCTACTGCTCCTGGCCAGATTTGTGAAGCCATAGTTATTGGTGAAGGACAAACAACTTAGGAATCTTTGTAAAAGCTATATCAAAGATCTCTAGTGAATTTCCTTCAACATCACAGGAGAAGAGTGGACTGACAGGATTACACCACCTGGAACCACTATAAAATCTAGCTATTTACTTTCTGCATTTACTTTCTGTACTTAGTTTATCTTATACATCAGCCTACTGAATCTAGCAACTGAAATCACACACTTTCACTACTGAGTATCTAATACTTAGTATCACTTTTAACAACAAGTATAAAGGCTTAATTTTGATATAATTCCGCTGCACAAATTTAGCAAACTCAACTCAAGAGACTACATTTTATCGCCAGACTCATCAAGTCTCAAGCAGACACACAAGTATCGCCAGATCACTTGAAATGTGAATTTGTTAACTTCAAAGTTTTAAAGTTTTAAGTGTTAAGTTTATTCACCCCCTCCTAAACTTAACCAAAGCCTTTTCAAGGGACCAACAGAAATTTAGGAACCTTTTTCAACATTTATGGAGCAAAAATAGAGTTAATGTATACATTATGGTTTGGAAAACCATTCAACTGGTATCAATACATTTTCAATCTATTGAAAGACCAGCTTCTTTTGAGAACTCAGAAAGTTCGAGAATGGAGGTAACAAAGATGGAAGATTCTATCAAACCAAGACATTTCCTTTTCTGGTCCAAAGAATCTTGACCATTTCCAAATACCCAAGGTGGAAATGACCAAATTCTCTGACAACAAGATTCAAATCAATAAAGAAAGAAGTATGTCAAAGAAGAAGAGAAATGAAACTAAAGATGAACCTAGCAAGAAAAGGAAAAAGAAGGATAGCAAAAAGCAAAAACCTGTTAATATAATCATTGGAGATCAAGCTATTGAAGATATCTCTGAATTATCAGAAAGAAGGAAAAAACTGGAAGAGAAAATTGGAAACTTAACCGGAGATGAGACTCAGTCAAAAAAAGGAGTCGAAGAAAAGAAAAGCTGAATCTCCAAAATCAGCTAAAAAAATCAAATCCCTCTGACATAGAGAGTCATTATATTGTCATTAAGAAACCTAAAACTAAAGTTAATAATCCCTCAACACCTAGAGCTGACATTCAGGAGGAATCAACTCAACAATCAGATCAAACACTACCAATAAGCGATCGAGGAATCGGCCTTGGAATCTGTTGAAGATTTAGATTCGTAAATGATTGAAGAAATCGAAGAAGGAAAACTTGCACCAGCTTCTCAATATGCTAGATCTGATCACAAAATCCAGATCTACACCACAAAAATTAGCATCGAGAATTTCATATGAAAAATCGATTGAGGAAGCTGAAATTTCTCAATCACAGAGAAATGAAGAAAATGGTACATCAGTTCAAGACTGATCGATGTTGAAGAAGTGAACCAGAGAAGATCTTAAGCGATGAAAAAAGAAGAAAGTTGAGGAAGAAAGAAAAATTGAAAGGAACAGGAACATGTTCGGTAAAACTCGTTTAAATTTATAAACCGAAACACCCCAAGTATAAGGTTCAGTAGTATAGGGTGTTAACGGGTCATCCTAAGGGAGTCGAATGTTTATCGGATTAAAGTGCAGTTATTCTATCGATTATGTCACAGAGTACTATCGAAAACTAAGGTATTTATTAATTATAATCTAGAAACTATGACTAGAAACAGAAAATAGCAGAAAATAGCACAAAATCGACACTGGACGGACGTCCACTATGGGTGGACGGGCGTCCGATAACACGCTGGAAACAGAAAATATGCAGAAAAACAGTATGTAAAAACTAGGGTTTTAGAAAAACAACTAAACGAAGCAATCAAAGTCGATACGAACGATTTGGTTTATCAAATAATTAAAAGGAACGGCAAGGCAACGGGAATCCACCAATCAACCAACCCACCCCAACTAGATGGCAAGTTAAAGATACGATTTTTAGTAATGATCTATCACGAATTCGATTAAATTCCTTTAAGCAAATTCTAGGGTTTCGTTTTCTTTCTCGAGCAAAACTAACCGGCATGCAAAACAAGATCACGAGATCGTCTCCTAAACTCCACTCAATTAATTATAAACGATCTCTCGAATTACAACTAATTGCATCAATTGAAAGACTAAGGCTTGAACAATATTCTCATACAGATTCAAAGCATAAAAGTAGTTTTATCAATCTATTGATTCAAACAAAACGTAGACAATATAAAACGATATTCAATTGACGAAAAACCGTAACTTAACTCACTAAAAATACAGCAGAAATCTCTCTAGTTCGTGTTGATGTTGATCGGTTTCATCCGTTGTCCCACCGCTGGTGCTTAGCCAACAATCATGTTGGTGATCATGATTGTTGGGATGGAAGAGTTCATCTTCTTGTTTTCTATAGGATACGCGTCGCTAGGGTTTGTTATGAGTGAATAATGCGTATGAGATGTCTCCTAGGGTTTAATACACGCCGCTATTTATAGAATTTTAAGGCGGCTAGGGTTAAGTCGGCCTTGAACGCCCGTCTGAAGGGTGGACGCCATCCAAGCTTGATAAAATCTTCGAATCGGGCCGAGTCACGCCGACGCCCGTCATTCTTCTTTAATTTGGACCTTCGTCACTAAAAATCATCAAACTACGAATCAAAATCTCTTTTGACGCTAGCTTAAAATCTTGGACGCTTGATTCAAGTGAAATTAAGACTCTATATTCGAAACTTGCATGGGACGCCGTTTTCCTCCATGGACGTCCGTCCGCTTTGAACTAAGCATTGGACGCCAGTCTGCTTGCCTTTATCCTTCTCTTCCATGCAAATCATCAATGTAACATCATCTAATCCCCCTTCATGCCATGCAATCATGCCTACAAGACGATCAAAAGCATGCAAAATGTAGAAGCCTATATATAGATAGATAATCGTCGATAAAAACACGTAATACGGTCGATTTTGCAATTAACTGAATTATCAACCCATTCTCTAAATTTATCCTTTTAGCAAGTGATTTTCTATAAAAATCACTAAAACACGGGAGATATTGCTACGAAATAACTCGATAAAAACCATAAAATTAGTCTTAAACAACTCCCCCACACTTAAACTTTTGTTCGTCCCGAACAAAACAATCAAAACTAGCTCACTTTCATGCAATCCACATAGATCCCTAACTCACGTAACAAAAGATACAACAACTATAGCAAGTGATACCAACATAGAGATAGATTCGGTGTGTGTGTGACAAGTCCTTTTCAATCTCCACAATCCTCTCAAACAAATATCCTCTCAAATAATTTTAATGACTATCCTAGGTATAGGCGAATCGTTCCACACAAAGTCTTCCCACAAGACTCAGTAGGATAATCCCTACAGCATATCATTCGGTTTATACTGGGTATAAGTTCCCCGATAACAAAGTCTTCAATTTTTTCACTTTCTTGTTTCTCTTTTTCTTTTGACGCACATCAGAATGAGCTCTTACCCGTCATAGTAGAATAGGATGTTTCGGGATAACACCCTACCTTACTCAAATCATAGGGTAGCTTTTTCTAACTGTCGTGAGCTTTTGGTCATCATAGTGGTATAGGACATTTCGAGATAATGCCCTACCGCACTCCAATCATTAACCAGCTTCCGACACACCCCTTTATTTATTACTAGCTCAACTTTTTCAAAAACATTAGTTACGCTTCACTTATCACATTCAAACCTTCAGATATTCAAAGTGCACGTACTGAACTTAGGTGTTACTTCACTGTTACTATTAAGAACAAATCTTTCTAAGATAAATCACTAAAATAGTGAAAGGATACAGTTCAAAATTTTTGCTTCAATATCAAAGGCTTTCGTGAGTGTGAAATGAATACTATCTCATATTAGTAAAAGCATGCTATAATTATCTCACGAAGTCACATAAAATCATTGTCAGGAAACTACAACTAGAAAGCCATTTGTTTCAATTACATGCTCAAGATTTACAATTATCCAAGTGTACTTTGAAAAATTTTAAAATTGTCGAGAACATCACATTTACTCAAAAATATAGCATGATAACAGAAATATAGACACCCCCCCCACACTTAAATCACATTATGTCCTCAAAATGTGCAAGTAAAAGGAAAGAATACTTAGCTGGTTTTCAAAGTGGTTGTCGGGCTATAGGTTGACAGTGGTCAGGCCGTAGCATGAATGAACCGCTGCAGCGCGAAGCATGAACAGACAACACGAAAAGTGACAACTGGCAAAAACCGCTCAGCAATATCTGCAACACTCGACATAGCATATAATCTCGGGGGACAAGGGGTATATGAGTAACCATGAATGCACACAAAACATTCACAAATAGGACAAGGATAACCAACACACACTCACCAAGGTTTTATTCCTTATAACCTAAAAACTTAACTAAAAAGAAATACTTAAAAGACTAAATTTGCCTCTAGTAGCGCTTTCTTTATTGTCATTAGCTTGACGGTGTAAACCAAGTCAACCCGGATCGTGCCACTTGGGTTTGAGGCTAACCACTTCTCTGGCAGAATCAGAAAGACTAGGACGGAAATGATTTTCGCCACAACAACAAGTCAAATGCGCGATAAGATCATGAAATTTTTCTCTCCACACAACACTGACTCTTTTCTTCTTGTTCTTGTTCCTCAGATTCGGCTGAGGTATGCTAACAGGCTCAGGAGCATTGACAGCAGGATCTGCAAGGATAGGGGTAATAATGTCATCATCCCCCCCAAAGAAGTCGGATGGAATCTCTTCACAAATTAACGACTCAACCGTTTCATTTCTCTTTTGAAAGTATAGGATTTCAGGCTTGTCCTTGGGTTGCCCAAAGTACTTCTTAATCCTGTGACCATTGACTTTGAATGGTTGATCGCCGTACCCTTTCAACGTAATAGCTCCCCCATGATGAACTTCAAGAATCTCAAAGGGGCCAGACCATCTAGATTTAAGCTTACCAGCAAAAAGATGGAGCCTGGTGTTATACAACAAAGCCATGTCTCCCACTTTGAATTCCCGATCTTTAATCTTCGCATCATGGAGTGCCTTCGTTCTTTCCTTACTGATCCTAGAATTCTCGTAGGCACGGAGTCGGAACTCATCGAGCTCGTTCAATTGCAATAGTCTCTTTTCCCCACAAAGCTGGCTGTCGAAATTCAAGAATTTAATAGCCCAATAAGCTCTGTGCTCAAGCTCGACTGGTAAATGGCAAGCTTTGCCATAGACCATTTGGAAGGGTGACGTACCCATAGGGGTCTTAAACGCGGTGCGATAGGCCCAAAGTGCGTCATCCAACTTTAGACTCCAGTTGGATCTATTTGAGTTCACGGTCTTCTCTAAAATTCTTTTAAGGCTTTGGTTGCTTATCTCGACTTGTCCACTTGTTTGGGGATGATATGGTGTACCAATTTTGTGTGTAACACCAAATTTCTCAAGAACTTTATCAAGCGGCGCATTGCAAAAATGAGTACCTTCATCACTAATGAGGGCTCTAGGACATCCGAATCTGGTGAAGATATTCTTTTGCAAGAATTTCTTCACAACTTTGTGATCATTAGTTTGGGTGGCTATTGCCTCCACCCACTTGGAGACGTAGTCTACACAGACGAGAATGTATTTATTTCCACACGACGATGGAAAGGGTCCCATGAAATCAATTCCCCACACGTCGAAGACTTCGCATTCCAGAATGGGCCTAAGTGGCATTTCCATCCTATTACTCTGCCTCCCAATTCTCTGGCACCTATCGCAACCTTTACAAAAGGCTTATGCGTCCTTAAAAAGAGTCGGCCAGTAGAATCCGGCTTGGAGGATTTTTGCAACTGTCTTGGGTGCTCCGTAGTGTCCTCCCGTGGGACCACTATGACATTGTTCCAGAATATCCCATTGTTCATGTTCCGGAACACACCTTCTAAGCAACCCGTCTTCTGGACCTTGAAGCAGATGAGGATCCTCCCACCGAGATATTTTAGATCAGAAAAGAACTTCTTCTTCTCTTGATACGGTCATTTCTTCTAAATGCCCACTGCTAAGTAGTTGACGTAATCAGCATACCACGGCCTAACTGTATCAAGCTTCATCAATTGCTCAGTAGGGAAATCAATGCCTATTTCCTTGTGATTTACGACACCCTCATTTACTAGGCGAGACAGATGATCAGCCACAACATTATCACTACCCTTCTTATCTTTGATCTCAAGGTCAAACTCTTGCAAAATTAGAATCCATCCGAGTAACCTTGGTTTTGCATCCGCTTTGTCCATAAGGTAGCGTAGGCTGCATGGTCCATCCAAACTACAACTTGAGACCCTAGAAGGTAACTTCTAAACTTGTCAATAGCAAAAACGACGGCTAAGAATTCCTTCTCGGTCGTGGTGTAATTGCATTGAGCCGGGTTCAAGGTGCGGCTCAGATAGTAAATGGGCCTGAACTTTTATCAATTCTTTGACCTAAAGCTGCGCCCGATTGCGTAGTTAGAGGCATCACATAATAATTCAAAAGGCTTAGTCCATCAAAAGATTAAGATAGGGGGCACTTATGAGCTTTTCCTTCGTGCAATTGAAAGCTTATTTGCATTTCTCATCAAACAAGAACATAACATCATCTTTAAGAAGGTTAGATAAGGGCTTGGCTATTGTGGAAAAGTCCTTAATAAATCGCTGTAGAAGCCAACATGACCAAGAAAACCGCGCACCTCTTTGACGGTTTCGGGTATGACATTTTTTCAATGGCGTCTACCTTAGCCTTATCAACTTGAATACGAAGATCGACACCTTGTGTCCCGAACAATCCCTTCATCTACTAGAAAATGGCATTTCTCCCGCTTAAGCACTAAATTCTTTTCAACTGGCGTTGAAGTACCATATCTAGATTTTCCAAGATCTCATCAAAGCTATCGCCATAGGATCGAGAAGTCATCCATGAAGACTTCCATACATTTCTCCACAAGTCCATCGAAAATGGCCAACATGCACCGTTGAAACGTTCTTTGGTGCATTGCATAACCCGAAGGCATTCTTGAAAAGCAAAAGTGCTCGATGGACACGTAAACGTAGTCTTCTCCTGGTCATTAGGTCGATGGCTATCGGAAGTAACCGTAATATCCATCGAGGAAACAATAATACTTATGACCACTTAGTCTTTCAATAAGCTGGTCAATGAAGGGTAAGGGGAAATGGTCTTTGGCGGTGACTTCATTCAATTTGCGATAATCGATCTGAGACTCGAGCTTGATCCACAAGGCGTAAAGCTATCTCCTCCCCTTTTCATTCTTTTCAACGGTGATACCTCCCTTCTTTGGCACAACTTGGGTGGGGCTAACCCACTCACTGTCGGCGATTGCATAGATGATTCCCATGTCTAACCACTTTATAACTTCTTTCTTGACAACCTCCTACATATGCGGATTCAGCCTTCGCTGAGGTTGTCTTACTTTCTTAGCTCCTTCCTCCGTTCGGATTTTATGCATGCACACATCGGGGCTGATTCCTCGGATATCACCCACTTGCCATCCGAACGCGAGGATGTTCTTTTCAAGCACTTTTATCAGCAGTGCTTCTTGCTCGGGCTCGAGTTTTGAAGAGATGATCAAGGGCAATTTATCACCATCCTTAAGAAAAATGTACTTAAGGTGTTGCGGAAGCGGTTTAAGCTCCAAGTCAGTAGGTGGTTGCTCGACTTTGGATTTTAAGGGGCCACATTTTTCCTTATGGGCTTGAAGAGGTTGACTGAAGAATACCTCATATTCCCGAGGTATAACCCCAGAAAGGTACTGGATCGCATCATCCATAGGGATCCTTCTGTCAGCACCCGCTTTCTCCTTCTCATGCTTGATCATCCTTCTCAACTCTTCTTCTTCTAGCTCATCTGCTAGCTGTTCCCAATCATCAATCTCCCAATGAGTAGTTTCTCTCCAGAAATCCACTTCATCCCAACTACCCATCAGGGCTTCCTCTTCTATAGGGTTAAAATCTTCCCGATGCAGCTCTTTGAAATCATCGTTCATTGCTGGGTATCTCCATGTTTCTTGTTCATCGACAGGCTCAAAGATGAGCAAAGTTGTGAAGATGATCCACAGTCAGCTTGATCTTTAATGTTTATAGCTTCGAAAACACCTATCTCTGTTAGCTCTAACGCTTCTTCAGAGTTGGCATCTTCTTCATCCTCATAAATTGCTTCAACGAACGAGATTTCTTCCATCGAGGTCTCCCCAGGACTTTTCCCTCATGTGAAGGTAACAGATGTATCATCGACTCTAAGCGTAATCGACCCTTTACGTAAATCGATGAGGCGGGCAGAGGTATCCAAGAAGGTCCGCCTAGAATTAGGGGCATCTCTTTGTCGTGGATAGTCTAAGATAACCCGATCGGTAGGAAAACCAAGCCTCCAACATGGAGAAGGACATTGGCAACACAACCGGCCTGTGAGCGGCTTGATCGGTCTACCATCCGAAGAGAAATAGTAGGCCTCGCATTCTTTTATCTAAACCGAGCTTTTTGCAGACGTTCAATGGCATCACATTTATGGAGGCCCCTGAGTCGCATAAGACGTTTTGGAACATGTGGCCTTCAATCTCACAAGAGATCGAAGGTCTCCCGGGGTCACCTCGCTTAGTAGCAACTTTTTGTGAAACCATAGAGCAATCTTCTAAAAAACTTTTCTCGCCATCCCTTGAAGCTTCTTCTTACTTCCACAAACTTCCTTAAGATACTTAGAGCACTTGGGCATTTCAGTCAATACCTCAGCTAGGGGTATACTCACTTTGGTATCTCTAAGCATCCTCCTCACACCGTCATATTGTCTGTCATGACTGAGGGTATTCTCTTTTCTCTTTGGTGGATAAGGAAGGGCTTTATCATTGTTCATGGCTTGATTTTTTATGGCTTCATCTTCCTTATCCTACCATCTGACAAACTTTTCCTCCTCTTCTTGTCGTGGGTACAACCACCGACCTCTCATCTCTCTATCGTAATCATTTTCATCACCGAAGAATCATCATTAATCTCCTCCTCTCGCTGTTTCCTTCGGTATTTAACTTCGATTGCCCCCTCTTGAACTTATGGCGTCACGAGGGGCTACTCGCTTCCGACATCTTTCCGGTCCTACCGCTACCACTCCTTAAAGTAACCTCATTCGATTTCTTCGGTCCCATAATCCTATTGAGGTGTGATGGCGGTGCAAACATTGATATCGCTTTAGGGTTTCTTTCAAAAGATAACTTGGAAGTTTACCGTGGGGTCTGTTTGCTTGTTTGGTCCGCCATCCGACCAACCTGTCTCTCTCTATTGTCTTGACACTAGTAGCCAAGGTCTTCACCATGTCCACTAGCTCATCAAACTTATGTTGAGGACACAAGAGGTGGTTTGGTTATGAGGTTGGTTTTGATTCCAACCACCTTGAGGGTCTCGAGAGTTAGGACTGTGAGATTGATTAACCACCCGGGAGGTGGTCTTTGATAACTTGAGTGAAGGAAGGTTTGGAATTTGATGGGCCAGGTGGTGCATTGGCTTGATTAATATTGGGACATTGAATCCGGAATAATTTTGATTTCGATTGAAGTTTTCGAAGGGTTGGTTATGATTCTCCATTAAATTTACTTCCTCGAGCCATCTCATTTCCGTCTGCATTCCCGGTGTAATTCACATCGGCTGCCCTTGTTCTTTCTTTGCATTTGTAAATCGGCTAGTCGCTTGCTAATTACTTCCATTTGAGCAACTAACACCTTAGTCTCAGAATCGCTTCAGCAGATTCCTTCTTATTCCCACTAACATTGGTTTTCCTAGGACTTGACCACATGTTATTCTTGTCTATAGTTTCAGACTACCTCGTAGTTGGGGTCATCATCACCTCCCCTAGGAATGATCCATGAGCAGTTGAATCTAGGAATTCTCTATTTGGTTGAGAAACACCTTTGTAGAACAACTCCAAAGAGCTCATGTCTCATCAGTATCCATGGTTGGGGCACTTCCTCATCAATGATTTAATCTCTCCCATGCTTTCCCACACTCTCACCATCAAGTTGTTCAAATGTGGCTATCTCCTTTTCATGTCCATGATTGTCCCAGGTGAGACAAATTTTGAGCAAAGGCTCTTTTGACATCATCATTCAGTGCACGGAGAGAATGATGGGCTAAAGATTTGAACCAACGGTTTGCTTCACCCTTTAGAGCAAATGGGAAGAGTTTTAACTTGACAATCTCGGAATCAACACCAGGATAGTGGCCTACTTTTTGATTAGAACGAAGGTGGACAAGAAGTCATGAGGATCTTCGTCGAAAGTGCCATGAAAAGAACTATTCGGACCATCCTACCACTCCATTTTTCGGATCGAAGTTCGCTTGCCCCATGTCGGAGGCTTAATTGGTCTATGCCCTTCCGAAAGTCTTGGTCAAGATAGGGAGCATAGGGGTCTGATTTAACCGGGTTTATTGGTTTTGACGGAATTGTTGAAACCGATTATTTATGCCACTTGTTGATTCTGTTGTTCTTTGTATTTACTGCATCTGTTGAAGGATCAGATTCATTTGGGCTTGGGGATCTGGATTTTGAACTTCGTTAGCCATGATGTCTGGATTAGGGAAGAGCTTTCTCCTGATAATAGATCGCTCAGGCTCGGGATTAAAGATAAAAGGTCCCTTCTTACTCCTGGTTTGCATAAACCAGAAGAGCAGAATGGGAAGAAATCAACCTTAGGGTTGATGAGAACAAAATGTAGAGGAAATTAGAGGGTTTAGAAAGAGAGAAGAGAAAATAAGTGTCAATTGAAGAGAGTGAATCGGCGCTCAAAGATGAGTGAACGCTGGTTCAGTGGGAAATTTTGGAAGTGGGCGCTTCGGAGTTCGAATCAAGGCCCGTAAGACAAATCAAAGCGTGACGGGCGTTCAGTATGAGTGAACGCTGCGTCGTAAAGTTTTGATTATTATTTTTTAATTTTTTTATTCTTTTATTTAGAAAAGATATAGAAAGTAAAGCAGGAAAAGAAACCTACCTACGAAAAACTTAAAAGCGGAAAAACACTAAGACGGTAAAAAACGTGTTGAAATCTTCTAGAGGCTAAAATGGAAGGGAAAACAGTGGATTTTGACCTTGAAAACGGTGTTGAACGGCCATAGGCGGTTCGCCACGTCGTCGGCGTCGAACGAGCTTTCGAATTGGGGTCCGCGCGCCAATCCGACACTCGAGCCGAAAGTTATGGCCAAAATACTGTCAACTCAGAAAACTACACCTATGAAGAATCCGACAACCGTTACCGACTCCCGGCAACGGCGCCAAAAACTTGTTCGGTAAAAACTCGTTTTAAATTTATAAACCGAAACACCCCAAGTATAAGGTTCGTAGTATAGGGTGTTAACGGGTCGTCCTAAGGGAGTCGAATGTTTATCGGATTAAAGTGCAGTTATTCTATCGATTATGTCACAGAGTACTATCGAAAACTAAGGTATTTATTAATTATAATCTAGAAACTATGACTAGAAAGCGAGAAAATAGCGTAAAATAGCACAAAATCGACCATGGACGGACGCCCACTATAGTGGACGGGCGTCCGATAAACTGTTGAAAGCAGAAAATATGCGAGAAAAACAAGATGTAAAAACTAGGGTTTTAGAAAAACAACTAAACGAAGCAATCAAAGTCGATACGAATGATTTGGTTTATCAAATAATTAAAAGGAACGGCAAGGCAACGGGAATCCACCAATCAACCAACCCACCCCAACTAGATGGCAAGTTAAAGATACGATTTTTAGTAATGATCTATCACGAATTCGATTAAATTCCTTTAAGCAAATTCTAGGGTTTCGTTTTCTTTCTCGAGCAAAACTAACCGGCATGCAAAACAAGATCACGAGATCGTCTCCTAAACTCTACTCAATTAATTATAAACGATCTCTCGAATTACAACTAATTGCATCAATTGAAAGACTAAGGCTTGAACAATATTCTCATACAGATTCAAAGCATAAAAGTAGTTTTATCAATCTTTTGATTCAAACAAAACGTAGACAATATAAAACGATATTCAATTGACGAAAAACCGTAACTTAACTCACTAAAAATACAGTAGAAATCTCTCTAGTTGGTGTTGATGTTGATCGGTTTCATCCGTTGTCCCACCGCGAATTGCTTAGCCAACAATAATGTTGGTGATCATGATTGTTGGGATGGAAGAGTTCATCTTCTTGTTTTCTCTATAAGATATGCGGCTGCTAGGGTTTGTTATGAGTGAATAATGCGTATGAGATGTCTCCTAGGGTTTAATACACGCTGCTATTTATAGAATTTTAAGGCGGCTAGGGTTAAGTCGGCCTTGAACGCCCGTCCAGAAGGGTGGACGCCAGTCCAAGCTTCAGTAAAATCTTCGAATCGGGCCGAGTCACGTCAGACGCCCGTCCTTCTTTAATTTGGACGCTCGTCCACTAAAAATCATCAAACTCGAATCAAAAATCTCCTTCGACGCTAGTTTAAAAACTTGGGACTTGATTCAAGTGAAATTAAGACTCTATATTCGAAACTTGCATGGGGACGCTCGTCTTCCTCCATGGACGTCCGTCCGCTTTGAACTAAGCATTGGACGCCAGTCTGCTTGCCTTTATCCTTCTCTTCCATGCAAATCATCAATGTAACATCATCTAATCCCCCTTCATGCCATGCAATCATGCCTACAAGACAATCAAAAGCATGCAAAATGTAGAAGCCTATATATAGATAGATAATCGTCGATAAAAACACGTAATACGGTCGATTTTGCAATTAACTGAATTATCAACCCATTCTCTAAATTTATCCTTTTAGCAAGTGATTTTCTATAAAAATCACTAAAACACGGGAGATATTGCTACGAAATAACTCGATAAAAACCATAAAATTAGTCTTAAACAGAACATAAACTGAGACCCATGTTCAATCAGCAAAAGAGGTTGTGGAAACTGAAAGTACTGTTATGACAACTAAAGAAGGAGGAAAAAAACTGCCAAACCACAAGATATTGTACCATCTGAAGATGTTGCTAGAACTAGTTGATTGAAGCTGAGAAAGAAAGACCTTCTGAAATTGTTGCTACAAAAGAAGCTGAAACTGAGAAAGCTGATGAACCGGTTATACCATTTGAGGAAGAGATAACTGAAGCTGATAAAGAAAATCTATTTGAAACTATTGTTCCAGAAGCTAAGACTGAAAGAGAGTCAGCTGAAATGAAAGATGAACCAGTTATTTTGCCTGAAACCACAACAGAGAAATCTGACAAAGAAAAAGAGATAGAAAGAAAAACCATTGCTGATCTAAAGAGATTTGATGACTATACCCATTGGAAGTTCAGTTCCATTGGAAATCAACAACGACAAATGGAACAAATGTTGATAAATGAACCATGGGTGTTCGGATTGTTTGACATCACCCATCTATAAAAGCTGTTTGATTTATCAAATTTTATAAGAAATGGACATGCAACAATCAGAGAAAGACACTTGAAAAGGTTGATGGGAGGAGAACCTAGTCAACCAAACAAGAAGAATGATGGTGACGATAATTATGATGATCAGAATAATCCATATTTGCAAAAAGTTATTCTCGCCTCTATCAAGAATACTTCTAGAAATATACAGCTGAGGAAGAAACTGATGATAAGAAGAAGAAAATGGAAAGTCTGAAGAAGAATCTGCATTACACTCAGAAGAAGACTCAGAATCATCCTTAGAAGAACAACAAGAAGAAAGTGAACCAGATTTACCAATTGGAAGGGAAGTCGTAAGTATTGCCAAGGATATTACAAAGTCTGTGGAAGACATTGAATATAAAGAAAGAAAAAGCGATGAAGAAAAAAGCTTTGATCAAGGAAAGAAGACTGATGAGACCGAATCAAAAACTGACCCTATGGAAATTTATACAACTAAGGGGGAAGTCAATCTAGCTAAAGAAGTAAAGGCTGATGAAGCTGAAGATGTTGTCAGCAACTCATCAGTGGGCGAAACTGATAAAACTGACAAGGAAAGTGTAGTAACTGAGGAGGTTAACCCATCATTAGATTTAAATCGATAAAAATAGCTATGAGAAAATCGAAAATTCTTTACCTCGTAAACCGACAAAGGAGTCATTGTTGGAAATAAGTCAACAGTGAAGCAGAGAACATCTCTTTGATGTAAAACCGACAATATTGAAAATAAACCACCCAAGACACGGTGATGTACCCACCAAGTGGAAACTCTAAAGTACACACATGACTTCGTAATCAGAACTGATCTGGAAAATCAAACTCTTTTGGAAAAAGTTCTCACAAGTATGGAGGAAGGAAGGAATGAAAGACCGATGTTGAAAGAATACACAAAGATCGAAACTATATGTGTAAATACTCGTTGACATCGAGAAAATTTTCGGAGAGAGACCAAGACACGAGAATGAAGAAACCAAAGGAATGCTTATAAATCTTGTAGGAGATTTGAATGGAAGGATTCTACTTGTTTAGAACATAATGAAAGACTTAGTGGTTGCTCAAACCATATTGGCATCAAATCAACAAAGAATCGAACTCTATTTTGCTAAGCATGATAACAAAGGATGATGTCAATAGGGGAAAGTGAGCAAGTCTTAAAAGTCAATGAAGAAGAGTTAACTTGAGTTCTCATTGCTATAACTTAGAAGTTGGAAGAACCGAAGAAAGCTAGAGGTGGATTTACTGATGAAGAAATGGAGTTAATCATCAAGTTTTTAGAACCAACAAGGAATCAAGTAGAGTTAGATCCTCATCTCTACAAAGAATTCAAAGAAATACATCTGGATGAAAATGAAACTAGAGAGCAATCTCTGAAGAGATTCCTATTGACGAAGAAATGAATCAGGCACTATGAGAAGAAACTGTCCAAATGGGAAAAAGAAGAGACAGGAAACAAAGCTGAATAATCAATTTCTGAAGTTGACCTTGTCCCAACCAAGGAGGAAATTGAAAAGCTGACTACTAAAGAAGATCTGCAAAAGAACTTGACAAGATTTCTTGTCTTATTCAAAAGAAAATTCTTTGGAAATACTAATATGGCCACTTAATGGAAAATTTGGACGAATATCATCTATATGAAGTATGAATCATTTTTGGAGCCATGTTAGAGCTAGCTTGAAATTTTGACAAAAAGCCTAGAGAAGAAGATCTCGAAAAAACTAAAAAAACTTAAGTTCGCTTTTGGTATTAAATGTACTTTAGTTTTTCATTGTAATCGCAAAGAAATGAATCAATGAATAAAAAGTTTGATCTTTTAGTTTTGTGTTTGTGTCCTTATCTTTTGCATTGCTTTAAAGGAGGTATTGACATCATCAAAAAGGGAAATTATGTTGGAAATAAAATTTATGTTTTGATGATAATTCATCTATTTACTTGTTTATTTATTTTTAACCCCATTGATGAAGTGTCATAACTATTGTGATTGTGCAATGTTTAAGCTTTATTAAAGTCTGATTATTGTATAGGTTAAATCAGACAAGCACTGTAAGAGATAGGTTTCAATCAGTTAAAGGTTTAATAAAGTCAGTTTACTACTAAGGGTTCAAACTCAGCTGACTTTATTATAAGTGAAACTGAAGAAGGTAAGTTCACCGAGGGAACATACTCAGTTGGCTTATCTACAAAAGCTGAAGGCTGATGAAACAGACTCAGTAATGAAGGCTGAGGACCACAGACTCAGTTATGAAGAATGAAGATGTGAGGGTTCAAACTCAGTTTAAGAAGACATTAAGCCGAGCTGTAAAGTTAAAATTCAGGTAAGTCTGTGATGGCCTGAACTGACTTTATAGAACTTGTATGAAGACTTAAGATACATAAGGACAATGATATCTTAGAAAATATGAACTTAAAAGGTGTACTCTAATCAAGTTACTCATGATCAGATGAATAAAGAGTACTTAGTTTTGAAGAAGAGTGGAAACTGAGTTAATTCTCTATAAACTGATAGATCAGTTTAAAGATAAAACTGATATATACCTAAAACTCAGTTTAAACTATCCAACAACTGAAACTGAAGGAGAATCAGAACGTTAGAAGAACAAAAAATTTATTGGATGAACGAACTATCAGAAAGGACACTGACAATACCAGGACAACCAATGTTTATAAGAATTCAAATTCAAACATTGAAAAGACCCCTATAAATAGATCACTTTACGTCAAGAAGAAGTGCAGAGTTCAGAAAGATCTAGAATAAGGGAAAAGAAACAAATTTATTGAACTCCTGCTATAATCTAATTGCAAGATCAAAAAATCTTCCAAGTGTTTAAATCATTCAAGAAAACATCAAGATCTACAACACTTGAAGAAACGCAGAGCTACTGTATTGATCATATACATCCAGAAGAAAGAAAGCTCAATCCATAATTGAATCATAGTTATTGATTCAAGTCTCAACTTTGATTTTATCAAAGGTTGGACTGTGAAACACCAAGAAGGTGTGAAGGAAAGTTGAGTTGCAATCGGTGAAGACTGTGTTTTTGGCGGAGCCGAGAAGAGGCAATTGAACCCTATAAGGACTAGTGCAAGCAAATGAGAGAGAAGCAATTCAACATGTTCTTTGATTGTGTAGATAGTTAAGCTACAGGAATTAGCCAAGGACTATTGTTTAGACTTTTTGTAACCGAGATACCTCGAGAAGTTCTAGTGAAATTTCTACCTCCTACATCACGAGGGAAGAGAGGACTCACAGGATTACACCACACGGAACCTCTATACTTATCGCATTTATCTTTGTGATTGCATTTTTACTTTATCCTTGTATAATCCATCACAACATATCTCAAAGCAAACTGATAAATTATAATTTATAATAAAAGGCTAAATCTTAATCCGCTGCCGGTTAACTCAGTTTGAGCAAAAGTCAGTTGACCCTTACTCGGCTTTGTTAGCTTAACTCCACACAAGTTTCAAATCGAATCTAGCTCTAGTTTAATATCAAGTTTTTGGTGACAAGTTTATTCACCACCCTCTAAAATTTTGTCTAGCCTTTTCATGGGACCAACAATATTACTTCTCCGTGAGAACCAGCGCTCAAGTGACGTTCCCATTATCCCCACGGGACAAACATCCCATAGACGGTGGAAAGAATGGTTCTTTTTCATCAGGGGTTAAGGTTATCTAGAGCTGAGTTTGTGGAAATCGGGGGAGCTTCCCAAAGATGACCGTCCTAAGATTACTTATGAGCTATTGGAGGGGATTCATGAATCGGGTTACTCCATTAAGGTAGAGGAGCCGAACAGCAAACTGATTGCCGCTGCTCAGCTAGAAGATGCGGGTCCTAGCCTACATTACCCTTTAGTGATGACGAATGGGCTATCTGCAGGGTTTTCCTCTTTTTTCTTTATACTTCACATTCGCATTACTTATTTGTTTCATTAACTAATAGCCGCCTGTTTTGTTTGTAGTGGTGATTTTGCAGAGTCGTTAGTAATGGTGCCGAGAATGAGGCCGAGGTCAAGAAACTGAAAGCGAGCCTTGACTCGAGAAGACGGAAAGTGTGCAACCTCCTCCTACCCAAATTTCCTTGTGCACAAACCTAGATCTTTGTGGGAGCAGCTCCATCTTCCTCCTAATATGTTCCGAGGAGGTAGACTGATGGCCCTGGATATATCTGTTCCGGAGAGGAGGAGGAGAGGAAGGCCTTCGTCTTTAGAAGAAAGGCCAATCGGGTGTTGCTCGACCCTCAAAAGGGTAGGCCTAACAAGAGAGGCCAAACTGAGCGCCTCGTGAGGGAATCGGGAGAAAGGTCGAGAGGGAGATGCTACTTCTGAGCGGGAGCGGCTCTCTAAGATGTCGGAAAAGGAGCTGTCTGTAGTCGGCTTAAGGTACATGGAATTTGTGAGTCTCCTTTCCCTTCATGTTTTATGCTTATATATTTTGGTAGTATTTATTATGTCCGTTATTTGATTTGTTCAGGGAACCCTGGTCGTCCAGGAAGTTTTCCGGAGGCTGGGAAAAGCTTATGCCGACATTGTTGATCAGAAGAAGAAGGTTGCTGACCTGCGAGAGGGTCGAGAAAAACTGAAGGGCTTTGTCGAGTTCCAAGACAAAGAGATAAAAGCTCTCCAGGGGCAGCTCCAAGTCAAGGAGGCCGATCTGAAGTCCTTGGAGGACAGATTTGCTGAGGGGAAAAGGTAGCTGGACCAGGCTGCGGCCAATCTCCAAGCTAAATTGACAGAGCTGGAAGCTGCTATTCTAGTTCAGGCTACTGAGGCCGTTCGGGAGTATAAGGCTTCGGAGGACTTTGCCAAGGCTTTGAAGCTACTGCTTGTCCATGTCCCGAATCATGGCTACACTCAAGATGTGGATGATGCAAAGGGTCAATTTCCTGGCCTTGTCATAGACAATGTTTCTAAGAAGGTTTTTTACAAACCTGGGATGAGCCTGGTGTATGACAACCGTCTGAAAGACTTCAAAGAAGGAGTGGACATCGTGTCCAAGTACTCCAGCAAGTCTTTGGTTGCTCCCAGCTCGGCTCCTACTTCTTCAAAGCCGCAACAATATCCAACCCCAGAGGCTTAGTCTAATAGGGCATATGGATTTTTTTCATGTTTTGCTTTGGATTCATCCAAACTTATTGTAATTTTGTTGATTTAATGAAGTTGTTTTGTTAAGTACTTTAAGCACTTTACTTTGAGAAAATTTTCATTGTTTCAATTTTTCAATTTCAAGTACCTCTACCTCTTGGGGTATCTTGCCCCTAGTATGCCTTGCCTTAACTTGTAGTTGGGATGGTATACTGTATACTTTAGTTGCGTTTCTGTTCGGTTCGATCTATAAAATGCAGACCGCTCTTATAAAATTCGACCAAGCGGGCTCAAAAGCCGATTGAGTCAAAAAAATCGACTTTTTAGCTAACATATGTTTGCCGAGTCCTACCTGTAGAGATCAGAAGTCAGATTTTAGCGATGAGTCAGAAGTTTGCTGACTTGCTTTAGCTGACATATGTTTTTTGAGACCGACCTACGGAGCTTAGATGTCAGATTTAGCGATGAGTCAGAAGTTTGCCGACTTTTTGTTTTAGCTGACATATGTTTGCTGAGTCTGACCTGCGGAACTCAGATGTCAGATTTAGCGATGAGTCAGAAGTTTGTTGACTTTTTGTTTTAGTTGACATATGTTTGCTGAGTCCGACCTGCGGGGCTCAGATGTCAGATTTAACGGTTAGTCAGAAATTTCTTGACTTTTTGTGTTAGTTGATATATGTTTGCTGAGTCCGACCTACAGAGCTCAAATGTCAGATTTAGCAATGAGTTAGAAGTTTGCTGAGTTTTTGTTTTAGCTGACATATGTTTGTTAAGTCTGACCCACGGAGCTCAGATGTCAGATTTAGCGATTAGTCAGAAGTTTGCAGACTTTTTGTTTTAGCTGACATATGTTTGTTGAGTCAGACCTGCGGAGCTCAGATGTCAGATTTAGTGATGAGTCAGAAGTTTGTTGACTTTTTGTTTTAACCGAAATGTGTTTGTTGAGTCTGACCTGCGGAGCTCGGATGTCAGATTTAGAGATTAGTCAGAAGTTTGCTAACTTTTTGTTTTAGCTGACATGTGTTCACTCGAGTCCGACCTTCATGGAGAGAGGTCGATTATCGATAAGTTAGAATTTTGCTGAATTTTTGTTTTAGCTGACATATGTTAGCTGATTTTGACCTGTGGAGAGAAGTAAGATTTAGCGGTGAGTCAGAAGTTTGCTGACTTGTTTTAACTGAAATATGTTTGTTGAGTCCGACCTGCGGAGCTCAGAAGTCAAATTCAGCAATTAGAGCGAGGTCCATCCTGCTGGGCTTGGCTTGTCTGTCCTACAGATTTAATATCTTTGCCCTTGGCAAGCTTGGCGTGCCTGAATTTGTCCTGCAAATTTAATTAAAAGCATTCGCAATGGAAAGACAACATAATATTGGAATAATGCAAACTTGGTACTCACTTTGAGTACAATTTATCTGCATGCTTGTTCAAAATTGTAAAGACTGTAATGACATTATGAGAATTCAAAGCAGATCATAAATGATCAGAACCTGTCGAACCCCTTAGTTCAAGACCACACCCTTTGCTTTTGATTGTGGTCGCGTAGCAGCTTCTGGCTACCTCCACGTCCCCTTTGATTTCTACTAATCCTTCTGTGGTGAGGAACTTGAAGGTGACGTGATCAGGGGAGATTACAGCTTGGAGGTCGATCAAGACAGTCTTCCCAGGATTATGTTGTATGCCGAAGAAGCATTTACCACCACGTAGTTGACCACAAGGGTTATACCCCTTGATCCTGTGTACAAATGTCGTTGTAAGCCTAATCATCCCCATAGGATGAACGGAGGTCCCGCAAAAACCAAACAAGTGGTGCCGAGACAAGAATCATCCGAATCATTGTTTGCATAGACTAAAAAGGTCGAGTAGTAGAGGACGTTGAAAGCACTTCCCCGCATCCACTCAGATCCTTTTCACCAAGTTCTTGTTTACCACAACCTCTATCACTGTGCTTTCATTGTTTGTAACCATAGGGAGTGGGTCCCTGGGACCATAAGTCACTTCGCGCCGACCTCGACTTCCGGAAGATGCCAAATAAGTTGCAGATCGCCACCCCCGTGGCTCATTTCCCAAATTCATTGATACGGCCCCCACGATAGTGTTAATGGTGTTCATGGGGCGATTATCCAGTTGCCGATCACCATCCAAAGATCGGTCTCTCATTCTTTTAGGGTTCATCCCGCCTACCCCGATCTTGATTGTAGTTCCTCCGCTTGAAGTCTCGACGCCCTCGTGGCTCAACAACTGAGATCGATCTACGACCTCATCCAACTTCCTTCCATTATTGCCACATCGATGTCTCTTGAGGTCCCTACAACTTTCTATCATGACCAACATCATTGTGATAGGTGCCGAATTTACTATGGTCCTTTATTTCTATGGGACCTCTCATGGGTGGTGAGACTCGAGCCAAGCCTTTCCTTTCCATGATTGCATGAACCTGCTCGCATGGCCTGTTCAGAGGAATGAAGTCCCTCTCCTGCAAAGCCCTATTTTTCCTCAAACGATCTGTGATCGGGGTAGTCATATAGTCCTGCACGGTTTCTCTTCCGTCGCCTTGTTCCTCAATCTTTTCCTTCTTAGATTCTCTCTCTCTCCAACTCCTTTTAGTCGGTTTGCTTCTTCTTCTTGGCAATTCTTATATGTCATTTACATACACTCTTCTATAGATTTGGAAATCTTGCTGTTCAACTTAGTGTACAGCCTTTCCTCCCATAGCCCGGCTAGAATAAAGTGATCGAATGTGCTCATCCGCATCTTGAACTTCCATAGACTCCTCGTTGAATTGTTTTAAATCGTAACACGGTCTAATCTTTTTTCTCGCTTAAGAGTAAGCAAAGCGTAGAGTTCCTCTCGAAATGGCTTGGACATGATAATAGCATTAAGAAACATCTTTCACAACATCTTGAAGTTGAAGATCATCCGTGCCGGGATCTTTTTGAACCATTCACGAGCTCAGCCCGTTAGTAATGCAGGAAAGTCCTTGCACTTCATCTCATCTGGAGCACAATCAAGATTCATGTGGGTCAGATATTGAAAGTGGTGATCCTTGGTGCCATTGGACGGTTCTAGCTTGGGCACCTTGAATCTTGCAGGTCGGGGATAGCTTTCTTTCTACTCGGTGAATGGTGATACGAGGAGGACTCCACGGATCTCTTTTATAATATGACGCCTAGCTCGGCCCTACCGCGCCCCAGCCGCCGAGGATCGGGTAGTTATTTCCTAAATTTGAAGAGGATGGTGGTCATCCTTCTTACCTCGTTTAGGAGTGGTGGAGGATGATGATGCATTTCATCCGGTGCAATCTCCTCAATTGGATCTTCTCATCTAGATTCTCGCCCTCCACATCTTCATCGATCGTGGAATCCTCTAAGATGGCATGTCCGGTCATGCATCCATAGCTACTACCGATCTACCATCACTTGATAGGTAAAATTAAGAGCGCCTTCCTCCTCGCTCTTGATTTTGATCGCACGTGTTAAAGGCAATTTACATCTCATTCGTCAAGATTCGCAATTCGCCACATGTTACCGTGTTTTTACCATAATAATATGACAAACAGATCGAACCGTTAACCAGATTGTCAATAGAAAACCCTCATTTTAGCGCCAATTGACGATGTTGGGTTTCGTCGGGTAACAAATTTAGGCCCTATTATGCTAATGACAATCTATTCAAGGTATAGAAACGGGAAATGATGTGAACGGGAGGTGGTTTGTGTGAGGTTTATACTGAACCTGAGATATTGTATCTCAAGTTGCCTACGTATCCTGTGTATGAATCATGAATCAAGTCTCTCGTAGTTCTTTAAGGATTGTTTATATAGAGGGAGCATGTGCCATAGGCCTGCATAGGCCGTGTCCTTATTGAACTCTGATTTCGTGTTCCCTAAAGAACATATAATTATGATTTGATCCCCTTTATTATAGGAGATAATCACGGTATTTTAAATATAGGATCGAGCCTTTATGGCTTGGGATTCTTCCTATAGTTATCTCACTTATATTGTCCACGTGGGCTAATTGTCTAAAGGATACTCAGCCGACTGTGTCGAGTCTCTTAGGCCGTAAGGCCCGAGCCGCGCTGGTCGAGCTCCATTGTGCCCTAACCAACTGCGGTGGACTCCGGGAGCTAGCCGAGCCGACCCCCCCCCACCTGGGTTTTGGTCCGGATTTAACTCTATTTGTATTTGTCGTTATTACTAGGTTAATATGGGGATGACACGTGGTGAGGTACTAGTCCAACCTCCGTCAAGAATCATTATCATATTTATTAGAAAATTTTTACAACCAACTTTAATTTCTTCCGATTCCTAGTGTGGCAAACAGCAAGGACTTTACATCCCATTCATAATCACCTCAGGCCTGTGTTAGTCCTCGGGATCAGAGATGATGAAATGGTTTCAAAACAAGCATATATGGAAGTCCTAATCCACAAAGAGGGGGGAGGCACGCGATAACATGTTCGTTTCTTCATGTGTTCACATACTTTTTTCATAATTGCTTTCTTGATGCAGTTAAGAAATATAGAAAGGAAAATGAGAGATAGTGACAGAAAAGAAAGGAGAGGGGAATGAGGGATTACGAAGTTTATTTTGAGTGTTTGGATATAACTAGACGGAAAGGAAAGAAAGGTTTGTTTGAAGAGGTAATTATATAAAATATTTATCAAAAAATACCATTTCCTTCTAAATCTTTCTTAAAGTGGATGGAAAGCAGGTAACTCAATTTCTATTACATCATTTCCTTTGGTCTCCCTCCTTCACCTTTCATTTCCTTCTACTATTGACATACCAAACACTCCAATTAAAAAATTGCCCAAGCCCTTTCCTTTCTTCCTCCTTTTCTTCCAATCCAAACAGGCCCTAAGTATTCAGACAACAACACACACACACAGCTTACGGCTATGTTAGAATTATATGGCATCATTTTCTGATCAAAGGTATATCATGGCCTCATCACGCTTGCTTCTCCTGAGAAACATTACTTTGTACTGGGTGCAATTTGGAGCACAACGCTTGTTTAAAAATTTGAAAGAAACTCTATAGCCTCCTCTAGAAAACCCAAATTACCCAATGCACAAAGCCTTTTTATCATGGCCAAGCATGTGGCGTCATTAGGATGAAATCCTTTAGTAGGAAGACTACTGAAAACAGCCTTAGCGCAAGCTAGATTCCCACATTTGCACAAGGCATCAATGACGATGATATACATAGTTATGTGAGTATGAACTACACTAGTGTCTTTTCGACAAGCCACCCAATAAAACAGAATAAATGTAAAACCAGGGGTGAGATGCCAAGTTCTAGCATCCGACTGTATTTTTGGTGAGATGCCACCCAAAAAGGTTTTTTGCGTGACAAAGGTGATCAGAGAGCAGGAAGAATAAATTTAGGTGTTTTGGCACACGCCAAGGATAGACATAGACCAAACAGAATGCGGCTACATTTTTGGGGCACGCCAAAGGGTTTCAGTGCAGCCAAAGTTGTGCAAGTTGAAGCGGAATAATCAGAATTTTTAGCGCACGCCAAAATGGTTTGGCACGCGCCAACACCGAATGTAAACATTTCAAAGTCCGAGTATCGTTTTATCGCCCACCAAAGGGCTTTGGCCCCACTAAGGACCTTTTTGTGCAGTTTTGAGTATTAAGGCTTGGTATGGGTTTGGACCTTTTCTATGTGATATAGTTAACTTAAAATAACATGGCAAAGCCATGAATAAACTTATGATGCGTTTAGTTTTGGCACCGGATGGATTTTTTTATGAGATGAAGTACGGGACTGTCGAAAGTTTAGAACTAACCCTGTGCTTTGATGAATTAGGATTCATCATCGGTTGTGTATGTGCTAGGTTTTGGCTAGGGTCTAGTGGCCTAAGATGAGTGAGTCTTTGCTTGAAATAACTTAGGTGGCTAGTTAACAATTAATAACATACATACTTGAGTAGATAAAAGACTTAACATCAATATTATTCTTGGTAAGGCACAAGACAATATCGTGATGTGTGGTGTGGTCATGAAAAGTGGATGAATTCTCCGATCACAACGATGGTCGAATTAAAATTGAGAGGACTCACGAACACACACACCAACGGATTAGCCCGGGACTACTATAGCGAATCTCTAGTACGCTTTCCCGTTGTTTCTTAGTGCATGACTAAGCGTATACCCTTGAATACTTGATGTAACAAAGATAACTTAAGCTAGAAACAAATGATATACTCACACGTGTTATGGGACACAAGGTGATTTGTAGTTGTATTGTCATTTCATAAAGATAATCTTTAATAATGTCTTTACCTTACCTTTCATTATCAAACTTGTTGTTCAATAAGCTTTACACGTTACTAAGCACGATATGTATTTACCCTCTTTGCATGTTTATATTGAAGAAAATCGAATACGAGGCGAAACGTAAAACAATAAACTGGTCTTTATATTTTTGATTGATGGGAAATAATACGGTGGTCTCCTTTATATAGGAGATGAATAGCATAAATATTAATTTAAAATAAATCATAACAAAATCCTAAAGATATATCGCAATCAATTCAATCCTAACCATAAACAAATATTTATCTACAATATCAGTATCTCTAATGATTTTATCTCCAAACATATCTCTAATAATTTTATCTTCTATCATCCTCCTCTAACGAGGCCGGGTTTGGAGGCCGAGTTTGTCTTGCATTTGATGGAGGCATCTCCACCCCTGCAGGCTTTTCCGGAGTCCATTATTGTTGTGTTTTGGTGGGCATCTCCATCCCGGAGGGTTTTCGGAGTTCATTATTTGTTGTGTTTTGAGGGCATCTCCACCCGGTTGTTCTTCCGGAGTCCATTAGTTGTGTTTTGGAGGGCATCTCCACCCCGGTTCTTCTTCCGGAGTCCATTAGTTGTGATTTTGTGGAGGGCATCTCCACTCCGGCGGCCTTTTCGGCTCTTTCGAAGTCCATTAGTTGTGATTTTGTGATTTTGTGGAGGGCATCTCCACTCCGGCGGCTTTTTCGGCTCTTCCGAAATCCATTAGTTGTGATTTTGTGAGGGATCTCCACCCCGGCGGATGTCATTTTTTGCTCTTCCGAGTCCATGAGTGTGTTGTATTGATTATAGTTGAAGATTGACTATGATATTTAGCCTCTAATTATGATTGATAGATGGATTACCTGCCTTTCGATCTGGAAAAAAAGCATTGAATAGAAGCCAACAAAAAAAGATATGACCGAATAGATGCCATTTGAAAAAAAAAAAATGAGACTATATGTATGACTTTTATATATATATATATATATATATGTATGTATGTATGAACTACAAATACAAAATAAAAACTATATTAAAAAGCTTAGGTGTCTTTCAAAAAAAAAAAAAAAAAAAAGCTTAGGTGTGGCCGATTGTGTTGATGTTGTTGTGAGGTTTGGTCAGATGCATGACGATGTAAGGGGCTGCTATGAGAAGGGGGATTGGGCCGGGTATAAGATATTATTATTACTTTTTTTTTTATAATCTGGACGAATACTCCAAAAAAAACATGGAAGAAAAATTAGTGGACACCAATTGGAAGCTAGGATATATATCAGGGGCGACCCACGCGCGCTCAAGACGCGTATTTAAAAAAAAAAAAATTAAAATTAAAAGATTAAAATTACGTAGTTTTATTGTTAAAAGTCATCATTTTATCGATAAAAATTGATATTTTTAACTCCTACACCTCTAATTCGAATTTTTTTTGAATAAGATGTAGCTTAGATCTGCTGATTCTACATTTGAGTTTATTCCTGATCCGTCAAATATATATATATTGTTTTTCCGAATTAGCGAAGAAGGAAATTGGGATGCAAAGGTGTATGGATGGTTTTTGAATGAATGGATGGTATTGGTTAGGTATATATTTGCAGGTGGATAGAATTGGTTAATGTAAATTGCAAAGAATTTATGGAAAGTGGACGAGTCTAAAAGAGATTTTAAGCGGAAGATGGATCGGGCGAGTGTTCAATATCATATTTATTTCTTTTTAGATTCCATCCGATCTCTTATCTGATTGATCTCTAACGCCTCCCGCAAACGTTTCCTGGTTGGGAGGCGACGTTTGTCTATCAACAAAGAAGATGATGATGATTTGTGACACCCATGCTTTTAATTTCTCGCCTAACTTTTCTTTTGCCTTTAGATTTCTTCTAGCCGTATTTTTCTTTTTTTTTTTTTTTTTTTTTTAGAAATCTTTTTCAATGTTCTCCGATGACTGCAAACTTGCCTTATCATTGCTTCGTCTGCTTCGACTGACTGTTGCACCGTCAGACGCAGGGATCTGCTTTTATTATTGCATCTAACAAAAGATAGAGATAGAATAGATGCCAATAAAGAAATTTGTGATGCTATAAAATACTTAATTTATTGATTTATTTGAAAAAAATAACTAGAAGACTTGGACTCTATAAGGGATTCGGACAAAAAATATTTTTGCTAATTTGTGGTGATGAAGATCGTTGCAAGCAGTAGATTTTTTTTTTTTTTTTTAATTTTTTTTTAACGCAAACAAAAACTACAGACAGACACGATGAGAAAATATACAGGATGGGATATAGCAGGTTGTGTTTTATTCCAAAAAAAAAAAAACAAAAAATAACACCCGTGCCGCCTGCTACCGGAAAAAGGAAATGATGCAGAGGATTTAGAAAATAGGAAGTGATGCATATGCTTGGGGACGCAATTTTTATTGATGCACAACGGCCGGAGGGACGATGTGACTAATCATAAGAAATATATTGTTCACAATGGAAATATGATCTGGCTAGGATCGGCGATGTGCTTACCATCGTTTGCAAGACCGAACTTTTGCTCTTCTGATACAATTACAAAAAAAACAGAATACGTAGACGGAAACGTAAAAACAATGAATTGGTGCTGCTTTTTTATTTGATTGATCGAAATGATTTAAATACTTCATTTATATAAGTAGATAAACGTAAATAATAACTATATTCAAATAAATAAACCTAAAGATACATACTATTATTGAAATGAATTATTTCAACTGATATCTATCATATCTCTCTTGAATATCATATTTATCTTTTTTTTGATTCCATCCGATCTCTTATCGATTGATCTCTAATATATATGTTCTCTTCCCGTTTGCAGGATGATATTGATGAACAGGATGATGTGTGAGCTTTGGCAACGCTTGGAGTGTTATTATCATGTTTTCATATTTATTTATTGTATCTTAATGACGTTATACTTTTGTTTGAAGACATGTTGCACTTTTATTTGAATTTTATATCAAGACATGTTTTTAAGAAAAGCTACCATTGGTTTGTAAGACAATACCGTGTGTATGAATTATCTTTCTTTCTTTAGTTGGATGGAATGTTACACTCAGATTAGATCTTAATTGGCATGATTTCCTTAGTCCTTTTATCTTCCAGCAGCCTTTACATTTTATACGACACGTAAATCTTACGTATAATTTAAAGACCTATTTAATGTTATATCGTGGCGTATGCTCTTTTCGGATAAAGACGCGCATGGTATCCAAAACGGAGCGTGATGTGAGCACTCTCATTGCAAAACGATGCATGTGACATTGTGGTTGATTCTTTTGGTTTACTGGTGATTAATACAAAAAACCGAATGTACACTTGAAGCATTAACCCTGCTTTCTCAGAATCTAGAAGGTGGTCGCCTGCAGAGGGTAAAGCAAGGCACATAGCCTAGGGCCCTCACGTCAAAACTTGCATTTAGGCCCCGCTTTCATCGTACTGTAAGTGTATTTTAGATCAATTTTATTTTTCTCAAACTAAAAACGGTAAGACCCAAATTTATAAATTTAGATTCAGAATGAAAGAAAGTCTAGTCAAATTGCATTACATTTTTTATAACGCTCATCAACATAATATACCTAAAATATAGTTGTGATGTATTATTTTATTTCA